>JAHIAM010011784.1:0-18545 GCA_021605205.1 Aegilops longissima
TGACGTTATGACGTTGGAGCTCAATATGATGACTACTTGATAGTTTAGTGCACCATGCTTAGGCTTAGAATCGGGACTTCAAAGGCGTTTTGAGCGTCATGGACCATATGAGATGTTCGAATTGAAGTTAATATTTCAAGCAAATACCGAGTTGAGAGATATGAAGTCTCCAACAAGTTCTATAGCTAAAAGATGGAGAGAAGCTCAACTAGTGAGCATGTGCTCAGATTATCAGGGTACTTCAATCGCTTGAATCAAGTGGGAGTTAATCTTCGGATAAGATAGTGATTGAAGAATTCTCTAGTCACCATCACCAAGTTAGTAGAACTTCGTGATGAACTATAGTATGCAAGGGATGGCGAAAAGATTCCCGAGCTCTTCGTGATGTTGAAATCAGAAGGTAGAAATCAAGAAAGAGCATCAAGTGTTGATGATTGGACAAGACCACAGTCTCAAGGAAAAGGGCAAAGGGAAGAGGAACTTCAAGAAGACGGCAAGCAAGTTGCTGCTCGGTGAAGAAGAAATCTGGACCTAAGCCGAGACTAAGTGCTTTTGCTGCAATGGAACTGGTCACTACGGAACTACCCCAAGTATTTGGTGGATAAGAAGGATGGCAAAGTGAACAAAGGTATATTTGATATCAATTATTGATGTGTATTTTACTAGTGTTATAGAACCTCGGTATTTGATACTGGTTCAATTGCTAAGTAGTAACTTGAAAGCAGGAGTTGCAGAATGAACGAAACTAGTTGAAGGGAAGTGACGATGAGTGTTGGAAGTAGTTCCAAGATTGATATGATCATCATCGCACACTCCCTATACTTCGGGATTAGTGTGGAACCTAAATAAGTGTTATTTGGTGTTGAGCATAAATATGATTTGATCATGTTTATTGCAATACAATTATTCATTTAAGTAAGAGAATAAATTGTTGTTCATTTACATGAATAAAACCTTATGGTTACACCCCAATGAAAATGGTTCATTGGATCTCGATCATAGTGATACACATATTCATAATATTGAAACCAAAAGATGCAAAGTTAATAATGATAGTGCAACTTATTTGTGGCCTTGCCGTTTAGGTCATATCGGTGTAAAATGCATGAAGAAACTCCATAAGATGGATTTTGGAATCACTTGATTATGAATCATTTGATGCTTGAACCGTGCCTTTTGGGCAAGATGACTAAAACTCCGTTCTCGGAACAATGGAACAAGCTACTAACTTATTGGAAATAATACATACCGATGTATCGATCCAATAGTGTTGATGCTCGTGGCAAGTATCGTTATTTTGACCTTCACAAGATGATTTGACGGATATGGGTATATCTACTTGATGAAACATAAGTCTGAAATAGTTGAAAGGTTCAAAAATTTCAGAGTGAAGTGGAAAATCATCGTAACAAGAAAATAAAGTTTCTGCGATCGATCTGGAGATGAATATTTGAGTTCTGAGTTTGGCCTTCATATAAAACAATGTGGAATAGTTTCACAGCTCACGCACATGGAACACCAACGTAATGGTGTGTCCGAGCGTCATAACCGTACTTTATTTTGATATGGTGCGATCAATGATGTTCTTACCGATTTACCACTATCGTTTTGGGGTTATGCATTAGAGACAGCTGCATTCACGTTTAATAGGGCACCATCTAAATCCGTGAGATGACACGTATGAACTATGGTTTAGATGAAACCTAAGTATCGTTTCTTAAAGTTTGGAGTTGTGATGCTTATGTGAAAAGTTTTCAAGATAAGCTCGAACCCAAATCGGAGAATGCGTCTTCATAGAATACCCAAAGGTAACTATTGGTACACCTTCTATCACAGATCCGAAGGCAAGTTATTGTTGCTAAGATGGATCCTTTCTAGAGAAGAAGTTTCTCTCGAAAGAAGTGAGTGGGAGGAAAGTAGAACTTGATGAGGTAATTGTACCTTCTCCCTTATTGGAAAGTAGTTCATCACGAAATCAGTTCCGTGATTCCTACACCAATTAGTGAGGAAGTTAATGATGATGATCATGAAACTTCAGATCAAGTTGCTACCAAACCTCGTGAGGTCTTCGAGTAAGATCCGCACAGAGTGGTACGGTAATCCTATTCTAAAGTCATGTTACTAGACCATGATGAACCTACGAACTATGAGGAAGCGATGATGAGCCCAGATTCCATGAAATGGCTTGAGGCCATGAAATCTGAGATAGGATCCATGTATGAGAACAAAGTATGGACTTTGATTGACTTGCTCTATGATCAGCAAGCCATGTTAAATAAATGGATCTTCAAGAGGAAGACAGATGCTGATAGTAGTTTACTATCTACAAAGCTCGACTTTCGCAAAAGGTTTTCGACAAGTTCAAGGTGTTGACTAAAATGAGATTTTCTCAAGCTGTAGCGATGCTTAAGTCTGTCGAATCATGTTAGCAATTGCCACATTTTATGAAATCTGGCAAATGGATATCAAAACTACATTCTTTAATGGATTTATTAAAGAAGAGTTGTATATGATGCAACGGAAGGTTTTGTCAATCCTAAAGGAGCTAACAAAATGTGCAAGCTCCAGTGATCCATCTATGGACTGGTGCAAGCATCTCGGAGTTGGAATAAGCGCTTTGATAGTGTGATCAAAGCATATGGTTTTATCAGACTTTTGGAGAAGCCTGTATTTACAAGAAAGTGAGTGGGAGCACTACAACATTTCGATAAGTATATGTGAATGACATATTGTTGATCGGAAATAATGTAGAATTATTCCAAAGCATAAAGGAGTGTTTGAAAGGTTTTTCAAAGAAGGACCTCGGTGAAAGCTGCTTACATATTGAGCATCAAGATCTATAGAGATAGATCAAGCGCTTGATAAGTTTTTCAATGAATACATACCTTGACAAGATTTTGAAGTAGTTCAAAATGGAACAGTCAAAGAAAGAGTTCTTGCACGTGTTACAAGGTGTGAGATTGAGTAAGACTCAAAACCCGACCACGGCGAGAAGATAGAAAGAGAATGAAAGTCATTCCCTATGCATCAGCCATAGGTTCTATAAAGTATGTCATCTTGTGTACGATCTATTGCATACCCTACCACTAAGCTTGGCAAGGAGTGCAATAGTGATCTAGGAGTAGATCAATGGACACGGTCAAAATTATCCTTAGTAGAATAAGGATAGTTTTCGATTATGGAAGTGAAAAAGGTTGAAATGTAAAGGGTTACGTCGATGCAAGTTTTAACACTAATCTAGATGACTCTGAGTCTCAATCTAGATACATATTGAAAGTGGGAGCAATTAGCTAGAGTAGCTCCGTGCAGAGCATTGTAGACATAGAAATTTGCAAAATACTTACGGCTCAATGTAATGAGCCGTTGACTAAAATTATCTCACAAGCAAAACATGATCACACCTTAGTACTCTTTGGGTGTTAATCACATAGCGATGTGAACTAGATTCTGACTCTAGTAAACCCTTTGGGTGTTGGTCACATGTCGATGTGAACTATGGGTGTTAACCACATATAGATGTGAACTATTGATGTTAAATCACATGGCGATGTGAACTAGATTATTGACTCTAGTGCAAGTGGGAGTGAAGGAAATATGCCCTAGAGGCAATAATAATGTTATTATTTATTTCCTTATATCATGATAAATGTTTATTATTCATGCTAGAATTGTATTAACGGAAACATAATACATGTGTGAATACATAAACCTACGAGTGTCACTAGTATGCCTCTACTTGACTAGCTCGTTAATCAAAGATGGTTATGTTTCCTAACCATGAACAAGGAGTTGTTATTTGATTAACGGGATCACATCATTGGTTGAATGATCTGATTGACATGACCCATTCCATTAGCATAGCACCTTGATCGTATAGTTTGTTGCTAGTGCTTTTCTTCATGACTTATACATGTTCCTATGACTATGAGATTATGCAACTCCGTTTGCCGAGGAACACTTTGGGTGCTACCAAGCGTCACAGCGTAACTGGGTGATTATAAAGGTACATTACAGGTGTCTCCGAAGGTACATGTTGGGTTGGCATATTTGAGATTAGGATTTGTCACTCCGATTATGGAGAGGTATCTCTGGGCCCTCTCGGTAATGCACATCACATAAGCCTTGCAAGCATTGCAACTAAATGTGTTAGTTGTGAGATGATGTATTACGGAGCGAGAAAAGAGACTTGCGATGACTGAGATTGAACTAGGTATTGGATACGAGCGATCGAATCTCGGGCAAGTAACATACCGATGACAAAGGGAACAACGTATGTTGTTATGCTGTCGACCGATAAAGATCTTCGTAGAATATGTAGAGACCAATATGGGCATCCAGGTCCGCTATTGGTTATTGACCAGAGGTGTCTCGGTCATGTCTACATAGTTCTCGAACCCGTAAGTCCTGCAACAAGGTTTCGATGCGGTTATATTATGAGTTTATGAGTTTTGATGTACCGAAGGAGTTGAGTCCCGGATGAGATCGGGGACATGGCGAGGAGTCTCGAAATGGTCGAGCGTAAAGATCGATATATTGGGCGACTATATTCGGAGTTGGAAAGGTTCCGAGTGATTGGTATTTTGGTCGCAGGTAGTTACGGAGAAGTAATGGGCCTTGATGGGCTTTAGTGGGAAGAGGAAAAGGCTGCTGCGCCCCCCCTCTAGTCCGGTGGACTAGGGAAAGGGGCGCCACCTTCCTACTCCTCCACTTCCTTCTCCCTTCCTCCCCTACATGGAAGGATTCCTAGTTGGACTAGGAAGGGGGAATCCTACTCCGGTGGGAGTAGGACTCCCCTGCGCGCATAAACATAGGGCCGGCCTCCTCCTCCTTGCTCCTTTATATCCAGGGCAGGGGGCACCCCATAGACACACAAGTTGATCTCGGATCTTGCCTTAGCCGTGCGGTGCCCCTTCCACCATATTCCACTTGGTCATATCGTCGGAGCTTAGGAGAAGCCTCTGCCGGAGAAGTCATATCGTCAGGAGCTTAAGCGAAGCCCTGCGTCGATGGATCATCAACATCGTCCCCTGTGCGTCGCTTGTGGAACTCATCCCGACACTTTGCTGGATCGAGTCAGGGATCGTCATCGAGCTGAGCGTGTGCAGAACTCGGAGGTGCCGTACGTTCGGTGCTTGGATCGGTCGGATCGTGGAGCGTCGACTACATCAACAGCGTTGTTATAGCGCTTCCGCTTTCGGTCTCACGAGTGCGTGGGCGGACACTCTCCCTCTCGTTGCTATGCCATCACCATGGTCTTGCGTGATCGTAGGAAAATTTTTGAAATTACTCGTTCCCCAACAGCTTGTGGCACACGTGAAATGAAAAAGTAATGCCCCATCCTCTTTGGGCAAACTCCTTTCAAGCGGTGGAGGTGTACCTCCACATACCAAAGTTCCATCCCTTTTGCATGAAAGGGTAGCCTTTATGAACTGCATCTCCTTCAAGGTGAATATGCTTCATCATGTCCTTCAAGATCTTGGGTAATCATGATCACTTGTCGGGTCATGATCGTTTGAGGCCCTTAAGGAAAGACTCATAAAGGGTTGTCATCTGCATGTGTAGGGTAAGGGGTGCTCGAGAACAAGGGATGTATCTCCATGGGGAATTTGCAATTGTCTCAGAAAAGTTTGGTGTTCATTGTCCATGGGTTCAAGATTTGAGTCTGTTTGAGATAGAAAAGAAAGCAATTACCACTCATCAACAAAATTATCGTTTGTAATGGGCCGTTCTACTATGGTTTCGTTTCTAAGTCCTCATTTCTTGGTCTTTAATGCTCGGGAGTTTCCAATTCTGATCTTGTTCCCATATGAAGGCCTTCTACCATTCTTTCGAACTACGTCTCTCATGGTTGAAATAAATACAAACCTCTGAATATCGATCTATCCAACCATTCAATAAACACACAAAAATAATAGCAACCAAGCATTCATTTATTCAATCAATTCTACAAGATCGCCACCCACATAAATTGGTATGGTCGATACTTAAATCCAGATGATGCTCATCTTTATTTCTCTCATGGTGGAATACTACTGCTAATTTATCGGGGTTCCTTCTCAGATGACTTGATCTCCTCCGCTTCTTCTCGCTAGATTTTCCTCGGGCGACGCTGGAGTTTCTTGTGACGACCTCGTATGTCCAAGCACCCTTGAGCCTGGATTTCAACGCTTTGCATGAGACAGGTCCTGTTGTTCTTCGCCTCCCGACGCATTCTCGAGATCCGAGGTTTCCTCCTCTAGCTGGCTTCACTCACCGAGTCTGACCTTCGTAGTGCTTCATTGCTCTAACAGCCTGTGAGGTCCATCCGAAGATTCTTGACGATTGTTCCGTGATCCTGATTGTACACTAAAAAGTGGAGAATCTTCATCTTTTAAGGCCCATCAAGGCAATAGTTGCTCCATGTATTCTCGCCATCCAATCCTTCCAAAGAAGTGTGAGTTTAGTGCAGCACGATGACGTATAGCATAAACGCAATAGCATCATGGACTAAAGTAGTGTTGATGCCCATATCATACCACCATTTATAGTTCCAAGTCATGTCTGCAGTCTTGGGGGCTTCTTTACGACCAGTAAAAAAAACTTGGGTCTTGACTTCCCCATGATCCGGACGCCCTCTTAGTTGCCTTGATCTCAGGTATCAGAATCTCAGCACTGGACTAGCCCCAAGGAAAGGCCTCCAAGAACCTTCTCAGAGGTTCTTTGTTCGTATGTAGCTTCCATCTATAGGGTGAAATAAGGAAGGTTCAAAGTGGAAAGAATCAGGTGTTACGAGTAGTACAAACAAAGGTCATTCCTATTGGGGTCTTATATTACAAGTCATTTTCTAGGTCAACGCTCTACAGCCAACATGTGCTCTCGAATACCATTTATGTAGCGCACCGACCTACCTGCCAAGCCTCTCTGTGTTGTGCATATCCTCGGATGTAGCTAATTGACCCAAAATCGGTCAAGTCTCGCGGTTCCATTCATCCCAAGATCATGCTGGTACTCACAAGACATCGATAAAGTAATCAAAGTTCAATCACACCTGAATATCATTACACTTCTCATATAGAGTCTTATTACAAGGGAATAAATTCGCTCAAGGCCAACTCATGAGAAATAAACTACTAATGCTGGAAGGCCGAGGTAAAGCGAGTCCATCCGACCCAAAGGGCAATCGCTAAGCGCGGAGCGAGCCTCACTCCCGATCGAATATACCGCAACATAATACGTTGCAGCCATGTAGGTCAGCTTTTGAATAAGCTGGCAAGTCATGAAGAATAACAATAATAAAGTTACTAACTCTATATGCATTTGGCTGTGGAGCTCTAAGTTTCATCATTTGCGAAAAGCCAATTTTATCCTACTACAAAGGGACTTATTTGCAAATTACTACAAATTGTTGGTAGTTATTGAGATGGTTCCGCCAACCAATATCTCGCTCCCAATTATTAAGTCATAAACCTCAAATTAATTCATTAGTTTTAGTGTTGAGATATCCGAATACTTCCAAGTTCCAGAGGCTCAAATGTCCGTAATCGGGACACCTAATCGATTAGGTTATAACTCGCAGAGGTTTGCGACTTTCCCGCAAGAATCATTCCTCCTTAAAGTCTTCGACTTCATGGTGTTTGAAGACGGACGAATGAAACAGGTCTTCCAAAGAGTTCTTCCGCCACCGCCGTACCCATCCAATCCTACCGCTCGCCTACTTCTCTCGTAGTACCGCCCAACCAGCGCCACTACTAGGGTCAACCCAGCCAGAGCCCATAATGGCTTGGCTGCACAGTAAGCTTCCGGTCATGGGGCATCCATCCTTCTCTTCGTGGCTGGGTGAAGCCCAGATGTCATGGCGCTTCTCCATGCATCCCGCCACCACTGGTGCCCAGCCTGCCAACCGCCCTCCACCCAAAGAGTGATTTTCCAAGTCCATCTTGATCATTGTAGTTCATGGGGTTATCATCATCATTGACTCTCACATCTTGCTTATGAATATCACTCATACCAAATCCCGCCTACGAGCATAGCAAAATAACTACTACGCCCCGGTCATGGTAACAAGGATTGGTCATCCTACCACATGATACTACTCAAGTTTAATGACTTCAAGATTTCACTACTGCATGCAATGGTGGGGTGACAACTACTAATGCACAAAAACATAGGTATAGAAATAACATGATCAAAACTTGCCTTGGTCGATGATCCTCGAAGCTAAAGAGTCAGAGTAGCAAGCTTCAGACTCTGAAACTCTACCGACAAACAATAACACAATAAGTACAAAGCAAGAGGATCACAAGATAACAATAAAACATAGCACAACAAAGCAATCAAAACCAAATCCAAAAAGAAAACTCAAAGAAACCAATTCAAAGTTTTTCCCTACTCCAAACAATAACAAAATAAAAAAATAGTTTTATATAACAAAATTTCTTAATATAACCTAATCATGGTTTTAGGTTAACTTAACAGAAAAGGATTCACTAAGCAATTAGGAGCAAAAGAATTAATTAAAAAGCTATTATAAAACTCATTTTAGGCCTAATCCAATTTCTATTAAGAAAATAATTTAAAACTTTTATTAATTATAAATAAAAGTTCATCTACTAGAATGACATAAACTATCCTAGAATAACTAATCACAAGTTAAAAATAAATTAATTTACTAATTAATTAATTAGGAAAACAGAACTAGTCAATTAATTAGGATTAATAGGATTCTGTCTAGAACTAATTATTTATTAATCCTAAAATACCAAAGTTAATTTCTAGGGTTTGGCAAAGTCAAAATAAAGTGGTGACAAAAAGAATCATGCAAAAATAATTTTTCTAACTAAAGTTATAGCAGATTTGCTATTCTGACTAAAACAATATTAAAGCATTTTAATTATTTTAACATAGCTAAACATATATTTTCTGAAACTACAAAAATTTGCAATCCAACAAAAAAGAATCACTCAAAAATATTAAACAGAATAAAAGATATACATTTTGAAAATTGAAACTATTCGCTAAAACAGAAAATCAAATAAAAGGAAAAAGGCCTAATGGGCCTATATCAGGCACTAGGCGAATCTTAGTCTAAACGGGCCCTAGGGTTAACTAAAAGAACTGGGCCTAAAAATAAAACCTAAACTAAAACTAAACCGATCGAACCGGCCGGTTTTCTAACTAAACCTAACCTTCTGGTTTCTAATCCTACCTAGATCTAGGATCGACGGGAGGGGGATGTCGGGACTTACTGACCACGACGGGCACGGCGGCGAGAGTGCTGGGAGGCCCCAAGGTCGGAGTTCCCATGAGTCGCCTGGAAGACGCAAGACAGGTCGTGGGGAGGGTTCTGGTGTTAGGGTCAGGACTAGGCGCTTGCCATGCATGCATAATGGCCGTGGGAGAAGCTCTGCCCCATGAGCTTGGAGGAGAGAGAGGGGGTCCCATGAGCTAGGGGAATGGGAGGCGACTCGGCTTTATAGCCAGGGTCGGGGTGGCTTCTGGCATCGGCATTGGGGATCCTCCTGGATCCCGGGATCCCACACCGGGCGCTCGTGGCGTGGGCGAGGGGGGAGGAGACGGGGGGTCCCACGGGTCAGCGGAGAGAGAGAGGCGAGGGGTCGGGTCAGGCCCACGGGTTTCAGGGGGTGCGAGGCGGGCGCTGGCTGGCCGCCTGGCTGGCGCTGGGCTGCCTGGGCTTGGGCCGGCCTGGCCGGGCTGGCAAGGGCCGAGGAGAGGGCGGCACACTGCCTGGGTGGCCTGGCCGGGCGCCTAGAGTTTCTTTTATTTTTAATAAAACTAAAACAAAATAAACCAAATCTATAAATAATTTATATAGGTATATATATACCAAAATGATCAGGGAATATTCCTTTCATTTGAACATTTTTCCAAAGGCAAAATCCAAACTTCATAAAAATCTATTTTTTTCAAATTCAAATAAATTTCAGATTTGAATCCAAATCTTTTGGCATTGTTTCTCCGATATTTTGGAGTGTCATGTTTGCTCCTCTCATACTTTTGATCAAGTATTTATCAGCTTGGTTTTTGAATTGTTTCCACATGCCAAAGTTTGAAATTCAAATTCAAACTCAACTCTCCAAACTTCAAATGGCATTCAAATTCAAAGGATGCATAGGATGCTTAGCTATAATTGTAAAACATTCCAAATAGGAAATTTGGGATGTTACAAACTCACCCACCTTTAAGATGAATCTCGCCGAGATTCGGGTTGGCTAGCAATAGGTGCGGGTGGTCTCAAGAAGGTCTTCTTCGCCCCTGTGTGGCTTCTTCCTGGTGTGGTGACTCCACAAAGACCTTGCAAAACTTGATGACCTTGCTGGGTGACTCTTTGGTCCAAGAATTTTGACGGTTTCTCCTTGTAAGTCAAATCACCGCTGTTGTATGGCCTCTAGGCATCGTGGTCTCTACGGAACATCGCCATGTCGGCATGGCACTTCTTCACCGAGAAACATGGAAGACATCATGAACTCCCGACAATCCTTCCGCAATTCCAACTTGTATGCAACTTCTCCACGACGCTCGAGGATTTTGTAGGGCCAATGAATCGGGTGCTAACTTTCCTTGACTCCAAACCCTTGATTCCACGGCGGAGACACACGAAGATATGCTCGGTCTCCCACGTAAGTCACTCCTTGCGCCATCGTCGGATAACTCTTCCGTCTGCGATCGTGCTATCTTGAGCCTGTCTCAATCAGCTTGACTTTCTTCGAATCCTTGATAAGATCGGAACCAAAAGTGATCGATCTCCAACACTATCCCACAAAGAATGGTGTTCGCAACTCTTCCAGATAGAGTCGAAGGCCATCTTCAAACCGGATTGATAACTGTTGTTGTATGAGAACTCTGCGCACGCAAATTATCATCCCAGCTAGACCCATAGTCTAGCACACAAGCTCTCAACATGTCCTCCGTAATCTGTTGACTCTCTCGGTCCTGCCCATCTCTGTCTCAGGGTGAAAAGTCTGATCAATTCCAGCCTCGCACTCCAAAGTTTCATGCAATTGCTTCCAAAACTTTGAGGTAAACATGCCCTCTATCTCACACGATTTTCCTAACTCCATGCGACATACGATCCTGGTCATGTATATCTTGGCCAACTTGGCACTGGTATAGGTAGTCTTCACGGAATGAAGTGAGCTACCTTAGTCAAACGATCAACTACTACCCAGATAGAATCATAACCTGAACGGGTCCTGGGTAATCCTGATGAAATCCATACCAAGTTTCTCCCATTTCCAATCGGAATCGCAAAGGTTGAAGTAACTCGGCTTCTCGATGTTCGCCTTTACACGCTGACAAACATCGATACGCTACGCATCGCAATATCCTTCTTCATACCGCCCACCGTAAACTTTGCTTCAAATCCAGTACATCTTGGTGTTGCCGGATGAATCGAGTACGTGAATCATGAGCCTCAAGAATTAGCTTCCCGAGCTCGGGATCATTGGGCACATAAATACGATCCTCAAACCATATAGTTCCATGTTCATCCTTCGAATCCTTTTTAGCCTTCCTCCATCTTTTGCTTTATCTCATCGATTTCTTGTCCGACTGGCTTCACGAATCCTTTCGTCAAGGTGGACTGAACTTCCAGGTTGCAACAAATCCTTTCGAACTATCTCCACCGAGATCTCCGAGGTCATCGACTAACTCCGGGTAATCCTCCCGTAAGAGTATTCACATAACTCTACGGCCAAAGCATCACATCACATTGGCTTTACCGGGTGGTAATGCAATCTCATGTCGTAGTCCTTTATCAACTCTAGCCATCTCTCCTTGAGGTTCAACCTTCAAGGTGAAGATATACTTCAAACTCTTGTGATCTGTGTAGACATCACAACGATTTCCAATGAGGAAATGTCTCCGTCTTGAGTGCATGCACTACAGCTGCTAATCCTCATGCGTAATAATTCATCTCATGAGGTCAGCTGTCTGGAGGCATAAGCTACAACCTTACCTTCCTGCATCAATACCTCCGAGTCCTTGACGAGAAGCGCCAATAAACCTGGTATTCCTTGTGTATGTCCGCAAAATCAACACTGGGCTGTGACCAACCGCTTCTTCAATTCTTGAAAACTGCTTCACATTCCTCGTCCAAACATACTTGGCTTTCTTCAATAGCTCAGTCATGGGCTTGGCAATCTTCGAAGTTCTCAATGAACCTCCGATAATATCTCGCGAACCGAGAAAACTGCGGATCTCCTTGATCGAGGTGGGTGATCGCCAATCGGTGATCGATTCAACCTTGGCGGATCAATCTATTCCTTCTCCCAAATAACATGTCCGAGGAATCCAACTTCCTTCAACCAAAATTCACATTTGCTGAACTTGGCATACAATCGATGTTCTCAAGTTTCTCCGTAACTAGACGAAATGTTCCTTATGCTCTTCCTCGCTCTGGAGAAAATCAATATATCATCGATGAACACCACGACAAACTTGTCCAGATATTCCATGAACACCTTGTTCATCAAATTCATGAAGTATGCAGGAGCATTAGTCAATCCAAATGACATGACGGTATACTCATATAAACCATACCGTAGTGAATGCTGTTTTGGGTATATCCTTTTCACGGATTTTCAATCGATGATACCCGATCAAGATCGATCTTAGAGAATACCTTGGCTCCAACAAGCTGATCAAACAAGTCATTGATCATCGGCAGGGTACTTGTTCTTGATGGTTACCTCGCTCAATGCACGATAATCCACAACCATCCTCAAGCTTCCATCCTTCTTCTCTACCAAAAGAACTGGGCTCCCAAGGTGATGAGCTTGGACTAATATATCCTTTCTCCAATAACTCATTTATTTGATCCTTGATCTCTTTCAACTCATTCGTGGCATCCGATAAGGTCTCTTGGATATTGGGGCCAGCCGCAATAACTCAATCAGAAATTCAATGTCCCTCGTCTGTGGCATTCCTCGTAATTCCTCCGAACACATCGGAAATTTGCACCACGCACTTCCTCCCGAACAACTCCCGTGAGGGAATGCACCGATTCTTCATCCGGCGTGCTCGCTACATACTTGATCCTCTTCCGCCCGGTGGTGAGCGAATAGACTTGCGGCACACCAATGTTCCTTCATACTTTGACAACCAATCCATGCCTAGGATTACATCCAAGGTCTGAGTTTCCAACACTATGAGTTCCACGGAAATTTGTGGTTCCCATGTTGAGGGTTGCGACTTAAACTCCCATCATTTCTCCTCCCTGAACCGACGCCAAGGGGCTTCTAAGGGTTCTAGTGCAACCGCATTTTATCCACAACTACCCTTGATATGAATGAATGCTGCACCGAATCAAAGAGAACCAAAACTAACGTGAATTCAATAAAACTTACCAACCACAGTTCCGGTGATCATAGACGCCCTCCACGCCGATGTGGTTCACCCGAGCACGAGGGAACGGATTGGGCTTTTCCGAGCCTCCATTGCCATTCCATTCCCCGCTTTCCCCGGCACGGGGGAGTGCCCCGCTTCCGCACTTGAAGCGGTGATGTGGTCGATCCTTGAGCCGGGCGAACGGTGTTGATTGCCATTACCATTTATTGCCATTGCCATTCCATGGCCTGACTTGTTGTCCGGCTGCGGTTGTTCCCATTTCCTCCATGGTTATGACCTCCATGGTTATGATGGGTGCCCTCCCAGTACGGGATAGCGGGCTTCGCTGAGCTCCCGAGGTGCTTCCCCTGTATTCCGCTATGGCTTTCATTCGCGCTGCTTGCCTTAATGGTGGCCTTGTCTACCACCCGGTAGTTGTTGAAAGTAGCCACAATAATGCATGCTCTTCATCATTGAGTCCTCAAGGAACTTCTCCGCTAGGCCTGGGCCACATCATCGGGGCATAGCAGCAAGCTTGTGAATCCACGATCGTGCCAGACGTTTCCGGCGAAGTTGGGAACTCACGCTTCGCACTCATGGCTCCACTGAGCGCAGGAAGGCCCTGAATTGATCCCAAGTGATGCCACCCATGGGAAAAGTGGCGGTGTAATTCTCCCACCAAGAAGGCAGGTCCATCCAGTTGATGCGCGCAAAGCGCACCTTTCAGATCGGCATCCAACGGTGACTAGCTCTCTTCCAATCTTTGGGAGCCAATCATCACCACAATCCCCAAACTAGAGAACACCCGGGATTCAACCTCGTAAATCGAGTCAAGTTGTCCACAAAGGTGGTGGGGTGGCGGTGGATTGTTGGCGTGTTGTTTCGATTTCAATCGAGCTGCATCAAGGCATTTCGGAGCAGTGGGTGAGCTCCGCGGAAACCAAAGGTCACGCCCGAGGCATCCGTGTTTTGGAGGGGTGAGAAAATTAGAATAGAACAATGGTCTATGAGGAATAACACACCCAATGAATGCACAATCATAACACACCAATCATTTATTCATTCCACTCAAACATGGTTCAAACTCGACAAAAGCTCATGACTAATCAAGGGAAAACATCGCCTAACTGATCGAAAAAAGTAAAAGATAACATGGTGGTCCTAAAATCTTCATCGGGCGCCCTCTTGGGGTTTCCTTGGTACCCCTTCAAATCCTGATCATTGCTCACGAGGGTGCTTCATCTCCACCGGTAAAGGTCCTCCCCAAGTCCATCTTTTTCTATCGCCAAGCTTCATCTTCGTCGCCGACTATCTCCATGAAGTCCGTGATTTCTTCCTCATGGCCAAAGTTCGCGTTTTCTCCTCCGCCCAGCCATGGAACAAAGCTTCCCGGTCTTCAGTTACCAGCCCGAATCTCCGCTTCCGAGAAGACACCCAAGTCCCGGATTAGAGAGTGGAATCGCCCTCAATGGTACGGATGATATTCCATTCCTTGCCCCGAGAAACCATGGCGAGGTCCGAGTGATCGAGTCGCCTTGTCTTTCTGAGATGTCCAAGTGCTCGATAGATCGCCACGCCCTTCCGATGATCCAGCTTGAACTCGTGAACTCAAAGTTGATAGGCTCCGGTGTCCTCCAAAGGTTCTCCCCGGATATGCACCTCAATCCAGAAGGGTGTCCCTTGGTGCATTAGTGGGCTTCCCGGATCGAGGGTAGAGCTATTTCACGCTTCACCATCTGACCAGCTTCCTTCCGGGCATCGCCTCATCGGGCCGGGTAACTCGTAGCAAACCGGGTGAACTCGACGCCATCTAGAATGTTGCAAAGGGAGAAGAGTCGAATTGAACAGGAAGAATTATAGAATGAAAAGGGTTCAAAGTAAATGGTCTCGCTATGGCTTTCCGATCCTAGGGGTTACGATCCTACGGTCCAGGTGCTCGAATATCTTCTCAGAGCGACTGACCCAAAATCGGTCAAATCTCCGTGGTTCCGCATTATCCCAAGATCATGCCGGTACTACAAAGACATCGATAAAGTAATCAAAGTTCAATCACACCTGAATATTATTAACAATTCTCATAAGAGTCTTTATTACAAGGGAATAAATTCGCCCAAGGCCAACTCATGAGAAATAAACTACTAATGCTGCGGGGCCGAGGAAAGCGAGTCCATCCGACTCCAAAGGGCAATCGCTGCGGAGCGAGCCTCACCCTCGATCGAATATACCCGCAACATAAACGTTGCAGCCATGTAGGCAGCTTTTGGAATAAGCCGGCAAGTCATGAAAATAACAATAATAAAGTTACTAACTCTATATGCATTTTGGGTTGGAGCTCTAAGTTTCATCAATTTATGAAAGCCAATTTTATCCTACTACAAGGACTTATTTGCAAATTACTACAAATTGTTGGTAGTTATTGAGATGGTTCCGCCAACCAATATCTCGCTCCCAATTATTAAGTCATAAACCCTCAAATTAATTCATTAGTTTTAGTGTTGAGATATCCAAACTTCCAAGTTCCAGAGGCTCAAATGTCCGGAATCGGGACACGGCTAATCGATTAGGTTATAACTGCAGAGGTTTGCGACTTTCCCCGCAAGAATCATTCCTCCTTTAAAGTCTTCGACTTCATGGTGTTTGAAGACGGACGAATGAAACAGGTCTTCCAAAGAGTTCTTCCCCACCGCCGGTACCCATCCAATCCTACCGCTCGCCTACTTCGAGTACCGCCCCACCAACATTACTACTAGGGTCAACCCAGCCGAGCCCATAATGGCTTGCGGCGCAGTAAGCTTCCGGTCATGGGGCATCCATCCTTCTTCGGGCTGGGTGAAGCTCCGCAGATGTCATGGCGCTTCCATGCATCCCGCCACCCCGGGTGCTCCAGGTGCCCGCCAACCGCCCTCCACCCAAAGGAGTGATTTTTCAAGTCCATCTTGATCATTGTAGTTCATGGGGTTATCATCATCATTGACTCTCACATCTTGCTTATGAATTCACTCATCCCAAACCCCTCACAGCATAGCAAAATAACTACTACGCCCCGGTCATGGTAACAAGGATTGGTTCATCCTACCACATGATACTACCAAGTTTAATGACTTCAAGATTTCACTATGCATGCAATGGGGGGTGGTGACAACTACTAATGCACAAAAACATAGGTATAGAAATAACATGATCAAAACTTGCCTTTGCCGATGATCCTCGAAGCTAAAGAGTCGAGTAGCAAGCCGACCGAAACTCTACCGAGACAAACAATAACACAATAAGACAAAGCAAGAGGATCCACAAGATAACAATAGTAACATAGCACAACAAAACAATCAAAACCAAATTCCAAAAGAAAAACTCAAAGAAACCAATTCAAAGTTTTTCCCTACTCCAAACAATAACAAAAATAAAAAAATAGTTTTTATATAACAAAAATTTCTTAACATAACCTAATCATGGTTTTAGGTTAACTTAATGAAAAGGATTCACTAAGCAATTAGGAGCAAAAAGAATTAATTAAAAAGCTATTATAAAACTCATTTTAGGCCTAATCCAATTTCTATTAAGAAAATAATTTAAAACTTTTATTAATTATAAATAAAAGTTCATCTACTAGAACAGAAACTAACCTAGAATAACTAATCCAAGTTAAAATAAATTAATTTACTAATTAATTAATTAGGAAAACAGGAACTAGTAATTAATTAGGATTAATAGGATTCTGTCTAGAACTAATTATTTATTAATCCTAAAATACCAAAGTTAATTTCTAGGGTTTGGCAAAGTCAAAATAAAGTGGTGAAAAAAGAATCATGCAAAAATAATTTTTCTAACTAAAGTTATAGCAGATTTCTATTCTGCTAAAACAATATTAAAGCATTTTAATTATTTTTAACATAGCTAAAATATATTTTTCGAAACTACATAAAATTTGCAATCCAACAAAAAAGAATCACTCAAAAATATTAAACAGAATAAAAGATATACATTTTTGAAAATTGAAACTATTCGCAAAAAAAAATCAAAATAAAAGGAAAAGGCCTAATGGGCCTATACGCACTAGGCGAATTAGTTAAACGGCCCTAGGGTTAACTAAAAGAACCGGCCTAAAATAAAAACCTAAACTAAAAATAAACCGATCGAACCGGGTTTTTAACTAAAACCTAACCTTCGGGGTTTCTAATCCAGCCCAGATCTAGGATCGAACGGGGGGGATGGGGACTTACCGGACCGCGACGGGCGGGGGCGGGCGGCGAGAGTGCGGGCGGGGCCCCGGCCGAGCCGGTGGGGAAGACCGAGGTCGGGGGTCTGGGTTTGGGGGACTGGGGGTCCGGCCAAATGGCGGGGGAGAGGCCCGGCTCGGGAGGGAGAGAGGGGGTCCCAAGGCTAGGGGAATGGGGGCGCCGCTTATAGCCGGGGGCGGGTTTTAAGGGCATCGGGCGGTTGGGATCCGATCCTTCGGGATCCGCCGATTCCCCGAGCTGGGGGCAGGGGGAGGAGAGGGGGGTCCCACGGGCCGGGGAGAGAGGGCGAGGGGGCGGGTGGCCGAGGCCAGGGTTTTAGGGGCGAGGGGGCGGGTGGCTCCTCCGGCCTGGGCTGCCGGGCTGGGCTCCTGGCCCGGGCGGGGCCGAGGGGGGCGGCCTGGCTGGGCCTGGGTGGGGGGCGCCGGGGAGTTTTTATTTTTTAAATAAAACAAAACAAAATAAAACCAAATCTATAATAATTTATATAGGGTTATATATACCAAAATGATGGGAATATTCCTTTCATTTGAACATTTTTCCAAAGGCAAAATCCAAACTTCATAAAAATCTATTTTTTTCAAATTCAAATAAATTTCAGATTTGAATCCAAATCTTTGGCATTGTTTCCTCGATATTTTTGGAGTGTCATGTTTGCTCCTCTCATACTTTTGATCAAGTATTTATCAGCTTGTTTTTGAATTGTTTCCACATGCCAAAGTTTGAAATTCAAATTCAAACTCAAATTGCTCAAACTTCAAATGGCATTCAAATTCAAACAGATGCATAGGATGCTTAGTTATAATTGTAAAACATTCCAAATAGGAAATTTGGGATGTTACACGATTAAGAGGGCAAGCAGACATCAATGTATATATCAAAGTGCAATCACATGTTAATTAACGTAAAACTGATATATACCTCATAAGTCTCAAAAACAAGTAACGGGTGTGGAGTCCCATCAACCCATCGGCAAAGGAGTGTAGA
>JAHIAM010011785.1:0-20521 GCA_021605205.1 Aegilops longissima
AATTGATGCTCCTACTTGATTTCTACTTTCATGTGTCAAACATCGTGAATACCTCAAGGATCATCATATCTATCCTGATATGTTATAGTTCATCACGAAGCTCTAGCAGCTTGGTGGCAATGACTATGGAGAAACATCACTATCTCATCTGGAAGATTAACTCCCACTTGATTCAAGTGATTGTTGTACCCAGACAATCTGAGTACAAGCTCAACGATTGAGCTTTTCTCCCTTAGTTTGCAGGCTAAGAAAACTCGTCGGAGGTCTCATACCTCTTGACGTGGGCACGAGCCTGAAATCCCAATTTCAGCCCTCGAAACATCTCATATGTTCCGCGACGTTTTGAAAACGTCTTTGGTGCCTCAACTCTAAACCGTTTAACTGAACTATCACGTAGTTATCAAAACATGTATGTCCGATGTTCGCAACATCCACAAACGACGTTTGGGGTTCAGCACACTGAGCGGTGCATTAAGGACATAAGCTTTCTACTGTCCGCATAATCGCTACTGTCAACTTTCAACTATATTTTCTCTAGGAACATATCTAAACAGTGGAACTAAAGTGCGATCTTACGACATAATTTGCAAAAGGTCTTTTGACTATGTTCAAGATAATTAAGTTCATCTTATGAACTCCCACTCAGATAGACATCCCTCTGGTCATCTAAGTGATTACATGATCCGAGTCAACTAAGCCGTGTCCGATCATCACGTGAGACGGACTAGTCAACATCGGTGAACATCTTCATGTTGATCGTATCTACTATACGACTCATGCTCGACCTTTCGGTCTCCGTGTTCCGAGGCCATGTCTGTACATGCTAGGCTCGTCAAGTTAACCCTAAGTGTTTCGCGTGTGTAAATCTGTCTTACACCCGTTGTATGTGAACGTAAGGATCCATCACACCCGATCATCACGGCGTGCTTAGAAACGACGAACTGTAGCAACGGTGCACAGTTAGGGGAGAACACTTCTTGAAATTTGTGTAAGGGATCATCTTATTTACTACCGTCGTTCTAAGTAAACAAGATGCATAAACATAATAAACATCACATGCAATTATATAGTGACATGATATGGCCAATATCATTTTGCTCCTTTGATCTCCATCTTCGGGCTCCATGATCATCATCGTCACCGCATGACACCATGATCTCCATCATCATGATCTCCATCATCGTGTCCTCATGAAGTTGTCTCGCCAACTAATTACTTCTACTACTATGGCTACCGGTTAGCAATAAAGTAAAGTAATTACATGGCGTTGTTCAATGACACGCAGGTCATACAATAAATAAAGACAACTCCTATGGCTCCTGCCGTTGTCATACTCATCGACATGCAAGTCGTGAATCCTATTACAAGAACATGATCAATCTCATACATCACATATCATTCATCACATTCTTCTTGGCCATATCACATCACATAGCACACCCTGCAAAAACAAGTTAGACGTCCTCTAATTGTTGTTTGCATGTTTTACGTGGCTGCTATGGGTTTCTAGCAAACGTTTCTTACTACGCAAAACCACAACGTGATATGCCAATTGCTATTTACCCT
Source organism: Aegilops longissima (assembly GCA_021605205.1). Classification (NCBI taxonomy): domain Eukaryota; kingdom Viridiplantae; phylum Streptophyta; class Magnoliopsida; order Poales; family Poaceae; genus Aegilops; species Aegilops longissima. The sequence goes on from JAHIAM010011785.1 coordinate 1,567, forward strand.
TCATAAGGACCCTTTTCATCGAATCCGTTCCGACTAAAGTGGAGAGGCGGCACCGCTAGCCACCTTATGCACCAAGTGCATGTCACCGGTGGAACCTGTCTCACGAAGAGTACGTAAGGTCGGTCGGGCCGCTTCATCCCACAATACCGTCGAAACAAGATTGGACTAGTAACGGTAAGCATATTGAACAACATCAACGCCCACAACTACTTTGTGTTCTACTCGTGCAAAGAATCTACATAATAGACCTAGCTCATGATGCCTTTGTTGGGGAGCGAGCAGAAATTCAAAATTTTCACGATCACCAAGATCAATCTATGGAGATTCTAGCAACGAGGGAAGGAGAGTGCATCTACATACCCTTGTAGATCGCTAAGCGGAAGCGTTCAAGAGAACGGGGTTGAAGGAGTCGACTCGTCGTGATCCAAATCACCGGAGATCCTAGTGCGAACGGACGGCACCTCCGCGCTCAACACACGTACAGCCGGTGACGTCTCCCATGCCTTGATCCAGCAAGGAGAGAGGAGAGGTTGAGGAAGACTCCATCCAGTAGCAGCACAACGGCATGGTGGTGATGGAGGCGTGGCAATCCAGCAGGCTTCGCCAAGCACCAAGGGAGAGGAGGAAGAGGAGAGGCGGGGCTGCACCAAGAGGAGAGGTTCTCATGTGTTGGGCAGCCCTAAAACCTCAAGTATATATAGGGGAAAGGGGCTGCGCCCTTTAGGTTTCCCACCCCAAGGGGTGCGGCCAGCCCTAGATGGGACTTGGGGCGGTTAAGAGGGGAGGAGTGCCTCCCAAGTCAAGTGGAGGCCCCCCTTAGGGTTCCCCCTCCCATGCGCATGGGCCTTGGGGGCTGGTTCCCCTGGCCCATTAAGGCTAGGGCGCCCCCTACAGCCCATGCTACTGTATTGGACGTGGTGGAACAATTTCCGGACCTCCGGACCCCTCCGAATCCTCCGAACCTTCCGAAGCTTCGGTACAATACCGAAAAAACCGAACTTTTTCGGAACCCAACAACAACTTTCCATATATAAATCTTTACCTCCGGACCATTCCGAACTCCTCGTGACGTCCGGGATCTCATCCGGACTCAACAACATTCGTAACCACATACAAGCTTCCTATATAACCCTAGCGCCACGAACCTTAGTGTGTAGACCCACGGGTTCGGGAGACATGCGCACATGACCGAGACGTTCTCGGTCAATAACCAACAGCGGATCTGGATACCCATGTTGGCTCCTACATGTTCCACGATGATCTCATCGGATGAACCACGATGTCAAGGACTCAATCGATCCCGTATACAATTCCCTTTGTCTAGCGGTATTGTACTTGCCCGAGATTCGATCGTCGGTATCCCGATACCTTGTTCAATCTCGTTACCGCAAGTCTCTTTACTCGTTCCGCAACACATCATCCCGTGATCAACCCCTTGGTCACATTGTGCACATTATGATGATGTCCTACCGAGTGGGCCCAGAGATACCTCTCCGTTTACGAAGTGACAAATCCCGATCTTGATCCGTGTCAACCCAATGGTCACTTCGGAGATACCTGTAGTGCACCTTTATAGTCACCCGTTACGTTGTGACGTTTGATACACCCAAAGCACTCCTACGGTATCCGGAATTGCACGATCTCATGGTCTAAGGAAAGATACTTGACATTAGAAAAGCTTTAGCATACTGAACTACGATCTTTGTGCTAGGCTTAGGATTGGGTCTTGTCCATCACATCATTCTCCTAATGATGTGATCCGTTATCAATGACATCCAATGTCCATGGTCAGAAACCGTAACCATCTATTGATCAACGAGCTAGTCAACTAGAGGCTTACTAGGGACATGGTGTTGTCTATGTATCCACACATGTATTGCTGTTTCCGGTCAATACAATTATAGCATGAATAATAAACGATTATCATGAACAAGGAAATATAATAATAACTAATTTATTATTGCCTCTAGGGCATATTTCCAACAGGGGGAAGGAGAGGTTGATGGTGATACAGCAGCACGACGGCGTGGTGATGGAAGCAGCGGGGATCTCGGCGAGGCTTCGCCAAGCTCAGCGAGAGGAGAGGTGTTGGGAGAGGGAGGCGCCGAGGGGCTTGGGTGCACAGCCCTCCTCCCCCCTATATATAGGGGTCCTGGGGCGCCGCCCCTAGAGATCCAATCTCAAGGGGCGGCCAAGGGGACTTGCCCCAAGTCAGGTGGGCGCCCCCACCCTGTGGTTTCCAACCCTAGGCGCAGGGGGAGGCCCATGGGGGCGCACCAGCCCACCGGGGGCTTGTTCCCTTCCCACTTCAGCCCATGGGGCCCTCCGGGATAGGTGGCCCCACCCGATGGACCCAGGACCCTTCGGTGGTCCCAAGATAATACCGGTCACCTCAAACTTTCCGGTGGTCAAACTGGATTTCCTATATACAAATCATTACCTCCGGATCATTCCGGAACTCCTCGTGACGTCCGGGAACTCATCCGGGACTCCGAACAACTTTCGGATTACCGCATACTAATATCTCTACAACCCTAGCGTCACCGAACCTTAAGTGTGTAGACCCTACGGGTTCGGGAGACACGCAGACATGACCGAGACGACTCTCCGGTCAATAACCAACAGCGGGATCTGGATACCCATGTTGGCTCCCACATGCTCCTCGATGATCTCATCAGATGAACCAGGATGTCGAGGATTCAATCAATCCCGTACGCAATTACCTTTGTCAATCGGTACGTTACTTGCCCGAGATTTGATCGTCGGTATCCCAATACCTCGTTCAATCCCGTTACCATCAAGTCACTTTACTTGTACCGTAATGCATGATACCGTGACCAACCGCTTGGTCACATTGAGCTCATTATGATGATGCATTACCGAGTGGGCCCAGAGATACCTCTCCATCATACGGAGTGACAAATCCCAGTCTCGATCCGTGCCAACCCAACAGACACTTTCGGAGATACATGCAGTGTACCTTTATAGCCACCCAGTTATGTTGTGATGTTTGGTACACCCAAAGCACTCCTACGGTATCCGGGAGTTGCACAATCTCATGGTCTATGGAAATGATACTTGACATTAGAAAAGCTCTAGCGGACGAACTACACGATCTTGTGCTATGCTTAGGATTGGGTCTTGTCCATCACATCATTCTCCCAATGATGTGATCCTGTTATCAATGGCATCAAATGTCCATGGTCAGGAAACCGTAACCATCCATTGATCAACGAGCTAGTCAACTAGAGGCTCACTAGTGACATGATGTGGTCTATGTATTCACACATGTATTACGATTTTTGGATAACACAATTATAGCATGAACAATAGACAATTATCATGAACAAGGAAATATAATAATCATTTTATTATTGCCTCTAGGGCATATTTCCAACAGTCTCTCACTTGCACTAGAGTCAATAATCTAGTTACATTGTGATGAATCGAACACCCATAGAGTTCTGGTGTTGATCATGTTTTGCTCGCGGAAGAGGTTTAGTCAACGGATCTGCGACATTCAGATCCGTATGCACTTTGCAAATATCTATGTCTCCATCTTGAACATTTTCACGTATGGAGTTGAAGCGACGCTTGATGTGCCTGGTCTTCTTGTGAAACCAGGGCTCCTTGACAAGGGCAATGGCTCCAGTGTTGTCACAGAAGAGAGTCAGCGGCCCCGACACATTGGGAATAACTCCTAGATCGTAAATGAACTCCTTCATCCAGATTGCTTCATGCGCTACCTCCGAGGCTGCCATTTACTCCGCTTCACATGTAGATCCCGCCACAACGCTTTGCTTGCAACTGCACCAGCTTACTGCCCCACCATTCAAAATAAACACGTATCCGGTTTGTGACTTGGAGTCATCCAGATCTGTGTCGAAGCTAGCATCGACGTAACCCTTTACGACGAGCTCTTCGTTACCTCCATAAACGTGAAACATATCCTTAGTCCTTTTCAGGTACTTCAGGATGTTCTTGACCGCTGTCCAGTGTTCCATGCCGGGATTACTTTGGTACCTTCCTACCAAACTCACGGCAAGGTTTACATCAGGTCTGGTACACAGCATGGGATACATGATAGACCCTATGGCCGAGGCATAGGGGATGACACTCATCTTTTCTATATCTTCTGCCGTGGTCGGACATTGAGCCGAGCTCAATTTCACACCTTGCAACACAGGCAAGAACCCCTTCTTGGACTAATCCATATTGAACTTCTTCAATATCTTATCAAGGTATGTGCTTTGTGAAAGACCTGTGAGGCGTCTTGATCTATCTCTATAGATCTTGATGCCTAATATGTAAGCAGCTTCTCCAAGGCACTTCATTGAAAAACACTTATTCAAGTAGGCCTTTATGCTCTCCAAGAGTTCTATATCATTTCCCATCAACAATATGTCATCCACATATAATATAAGAAATGCTATAGAGCTCCCACTCACTTTCTTGTAAACGCAGGCTTCTCCATAAGTCTGCATAAACCCAAACACTTTGATCATTTCATCAAAGCGAATGTTCCAACTCCGAGATGCTTGCACCAGCCCATAGATGGAGCGTTGGAGCTTGCATACCTTGTCAGCATTCTTAGGATCGACAAAACCTTCCGGCTGCATAATATACAATTCTTCCTTAAGAAAGCCCTTAAGGAATGCCATTTTGACATCCATTTGCCATATCTCATAATCGTAGAATGCGGCAATTGCTAACATGATTCGGACGGACTTAAGCTTTGCTACGGGTGAGAAGGTCTCATCGTAATCAACCCCTTGAACTTGTCGATAACCCTTAGCGACAAGTCGAGCTTTGTAGTTATTTTCTATCGCTCGCCGATCATCGGGAAAGTCTGTCAAGGTCCATACTTTGTTTTCATACATGGATCCTATCACGGATTGCATGGCTTCAAGCCATTTGTTGGAATCTAGGCCCGCCATCGCTTCTTCATAGTTCGAAGGTTCACCGTTGTCTAACAACATGATTTCCAGGACGGGGTTGCCATACCATTCTGGTGTGGAACGTGTCCTCGTGGACCTACGAAGTTCAGTAGCAACTTGATCCGAAGGACCTTGATCATCATTGTTAACCTCCTCTCTAGCCGGTGCAGGCACCACAGGAACATCTTCCTGAGCTGCGCTACTTTTCGCTTCAAGAGGCAGTACTTCATCAAGTTCTACTTTCCTCCCACTTACTTCCTTCGAGAGAAACTCTTTCTCCAGAAAGGACCCGTTCTTGGCAACAAAGATCTTGCCTTCGGATCTGAGGTAGAAGGTATACCCAATGGTTTCCTTAGGGTATCCTATGAAGACGCATTTTTCCAACTTGGGTTCGAGCTTTTCAGGTTGAAGTTTCTTGACATAAGCATCGCATCCACAAACTTTTAGAAACGACAGCTTAGGTTTCTTCCCAAACCATAATTCATACGGTGTCGTCTCAACGGATTTTGATGGACCCCTATTTAAAGTGAATGCGGCAGTCTCTAAAGCATAGCCCCAAAATGAGAGCGGTAGATCGGTAAGAGACATCATAGATCGCACCATATCCAATAGAGTGCGATTATGACATTCGGACACACCATTACGCTGAGGTGTTCCATGCGGCGTGAGTTGTGAAACGATTCCACATTTCCTTAAGCGTGTGCCAAATTCGTGACTTAAATATTCCCCTCCACGATCTGATCGTAAGAACTTTATTTTTCTGTAACGTTGATTTTCAACCTCATTCTGAAATTCCTTGAACTTTTCAAAGGTCTCAGACTTGTGTTTCATTAAGTAGACATACCCATGTCTACTCAAGTCATCAGTGAGGGTGAGAACATAACGATAGCCACTGCGTGCCCCAACGCTCATTGGACCGCACACATCAGTATGTATGATTTCCAATAAGTTGGTTGCTCGCTCCATTGCTTCGGAGAACGGAGTCTTGGTCATTTTACCCATGAGGCATGGTTCCCACGTGTCAAATGATTCGTAATCAAGAGACTCCAAAAGTCCATCTGCATGGAGCTTCTTCATGCGTTTGACACCAATGTGACCAAGGCGGCAGTGCCACAAGTATGTGGGACTATCATTATCAACCTTACATCTTTTGGTATTCACACTATGAATATGTGTAACATCACGTTCGAGATTCGTTAAGAATAAACCATTCACCAGCGGGGCATGACCATAAAACATATCTCTCATATAAATAGAACAACCATTATTCTCGGATTTAAATGAGTAGCCATCTCGTATTAAGCGAGATCCAGATACAATATTCATGCTCAAAGCTGGCACTAAATAACAATTATTGAGGTTTAAAACTAATCCCGTAGGTAAATGTAGAGGTAGCGTGCCGACGGCGATCACATCGACCTTGGAACCATTCCCGACGCGCATCGTCACCTCATCCTTCGCCAGTCTCCGCTTATTCCGCAGCTCCTGTTTTGAGTTACAAATATGAGCAACCGCACCGGTATCAAATACCCAGGAGCTACTACGAATACCAGTAAGGTACACATCAATTACATGTATATCACATATACCTTTGGTGTTGCTGGCCTTCTTGTCCGCTAAGTACTTGGGGCAGTTCCGCTTCCAGTGACCACTTCCCTTGCAATAAAAGCACTCAGTCTCAGGCTTGGGTCCATTCTTTGCTTTCTTCCCGACAGCTTGCTTGCCGAGCGCGGCACCTCCCTTGCCGTCTTTCTTGAAACCCTTTTTACCCTTGCCCTTCTTGAACTTAGTGGTTTTATTCACCATCAACACTTGATGTTTCATTTTGATTTCCACCTCCGCTGATTTCAGCATTGAATATACTTCAGGAATGGTTTTCTCCATCCCTTGCATATTGAAGTTCATCACAAAGCTCTTGTAGCTTGGTGGAAGCGACTGAAGGATTCTGTCAACAACCGCGTCATCCGGGAGATTAACTCCTAGCTGAGATAAGCGGTTGTGCAACCCAGACATTTTGAGTATGTGCTCGCTGACAGAACTATTCTCCTCCATCTTACAACTGTAGAACTTGTCGGAGACTTCATATCTCTCGACCCGGGCATGAGCTTGGAAAACCATTCTCAGCTCTTGGAACATCTCATATGCCCCGTGCTGCTCGAAACATTTTTGGAGCCCCGGTTCTAAGCTGTAAAGCATGCCGCACTGAACCAGGGAGTAATCATCAACACGCGACTGCCAAGCGTTGATAACGTCTTGGTTCGCGGGGGGTGGTGCTTCACCTAACGGTGCTTCTAGGACATATGCTTTCTTGGCAGCTATGAGGATGATCCTCAAGTTCCGGACCCAGTCCGTTTAGTTGCTACCATCGTCTTTCAGCTTGGTTTTCTCTAGGAACGAGTTGAAGTTGAGGTTGACATGAGCGTTGGCCATTTGATCTACAAGATATATTTGCAAAAGTTTTACACTAAGTTCATGATAATTAAGTTCATCTAATCAAATTACTTAATGAACTCCCACTCAGACAGACATCCCTCTAGTCATCTAAGTGATACATGATCCGAGTCAACTAGGCCGTGTCCAATCATCATGTGAGACGGACTAGTCATCATCGGTGAACATCCTCATGTTGATCGTATCTTCTATACGACTCATGTTCGACCTTTCGGTCTCTTGTGTTTTGAGGCCATGTCTGTACATGCTAGGCTCGTCAAGTCAACCTAAGTGTTTTGCATGTGTAAATCTGGCTTACACCCGTTGTATGTGAACGTTAGAATCTATCACACCCGATCATCACGTGGTGCTTCGAGACAACGAACTTTCGCAACGGCGCACAGTTAGGGGGAACACTTTCTTGAAATTATTATGAGGTATCATCTTATTTATGCTACCATCGTTCTAAGCAAGTAAGATGCAAAAACATGATAAACATCACATGCAATCAAATAGTGACATAATATGGCCAATATCATTTCGCTCCTTTTGATCTCCATCTTCGGGGCGCCATGATCATCATCGTCACCGGCATGACACCATGATCTCCATCATCATGATCTCCATCATCGTGTCTTCATGAAGTTGTCTCGCCAACTATTACTTCTACTACTATGGCTAACGGTTTAGCAATAAAGTAAAGTAATTACATGTCGTTATTCATTGACACGCAGGTCATACAATAAATTAAGACAACTCCTATGGCTCCTGCCGGTTGTCATACTCATCGACATGCAAGTCGTGATTCCTATTACAAGAACATGATCAATCTCATACATCACATATATATCATTGATCACATCCTTTTGGCCATATCACATCACACGGCATATGCTGCAAAAACAAGTTAGACGTCCTCTAATCATTGTTGCAAATTTTTACGTGGCTGCTATAGGTTTCTAGCAAGAACGTTTCTTACCTACGCCAAAACTACAACGTGATATGCCAATTTCTATTTACCCTTCATAAGGACCATTTTCATCAAATCCCATCCGACTAAAGTGGGAGAGACAGACACCCGCTAGCCACCTTATGCAACTAGTGCATGTCAGTCGGTGGAACCTATCTCACGTAAGTGTACGTGTAAGGTCGGTCCGGGCCGATTCATCCCACGATGCCGCCGAATCAAGATAAGACTAGTAACGGCAAGTAAATTGACAATATCGACGCCCACAACAAACTTGTGTTCTACTCGTGCAAAGAAACTACGCATAGACCTAGCTCATGATGCCACTGTTGGGGATCGTAGCATAAATTAAAATTTTCTACGCATCACCAAGATCAATCTATGGAGTCATCTAGCAACGAGAGAGAGAGAGGATTGCATCTACATACCCTCGTAGATCGCGAGCGGAAGCGTTCAAAAGAACGGGGTTGATGGAGTCGTACTCGTCGTGATCCAAATCACCGATGACCAAGCGCCGAACGGACGGCACCTCCGCGTTCAACACACTTACGGTTGGGGAAGACGTCTCCTCCTTCTTGATCCAACAAGGGGGAAGGAGAGGTTGATGGAGATCCAGCAGCACGACGGCGTGGTGGTGGAAGCAGCGGGGATCTCGGCAGGGCTTCGCCAAGCTCAGCGAGAGGGAGAGGTGTTACGGGTGGAGAGGGATGCGCCAGGGGCTTGGGTGCGCAGCCCTCCCTCCCCCCTCTATATATAGGGGTCCTGGGGGGGCGCCGGCCCCCTAGAGTTACAATCTCAAGGGGAGGGGGGCGGCCAAGGGGGGGACTTGCCCCCCAAGTCAGGTGGGGCGCCCCCCACCCCCAGGGTTTCAACCCTAGGCGCAGGGGGAGGCCCATGGGGGGTGCACCAGTCCACCAGGGGCTGGTTCCCTTCCCACTTCAGCCCATGGGGCCCTCCGGGATAGGTGGCCCCACCCGGTGGACCCCCCGGGACCCTTCCGGTGGTCCCGGTACAATACCGGTGACCCCGAAACTTTCCCGGTGGCCGAAACTGGACTTCCTATATACAAATCATTACCTCCGGACCATTCCGGAACTCCTCGTGACGTCCGGGATCTCATCCGGGACTCCGAACAACTTTCGGGTTACAGCATACTAATATCTCGACAACTCTAGCGTCACCGAACCTTAAGTGTGTAGACCCTACGGGTTCGGGAGACAGGCAGACATGACCGAGACGACTCTCCGGTCAATAACCAACAGCGGGATCTGGATACCCATGTTGGATCCCACATGCTCCTCGATGATCTCATCGGATGAACCACGATGTCGAGGATTCAATCAATCCAGTACGCAATTCCCTTTGTCAATCGGTACGTTACTTGCCCGAGATTTGATCGTCGGTATCCCAATACCTCGTTCAATCCCATTACCGGCAAGTCACTTTACTCGTACCGTAATGCATGATCCTGTGACCAACCACTTGGTCACATTGAGCTCATTATGATGATGCATTACTGAGTGGGCCCAGAGATACCTCTCCGCCAACCCAATAGACACTTACGGAGATACCTGCAGTGTACCTTTATAGCCACCCAGTTACGTTGTGATGTTTGGTACACCCAAAGCACTCCTACAGTATCCGGGAGTTGCACGATCTCATGGTCTATGGAAATTATACTTTACATTAGAAAAGCTCTAGCAGATTTAACTACACAATCTTGTGCTATGCTTAGGATTGGGTCTTGTCCATCGGCACCCTAGAGACACAACAATTGATCGTTTGATATTTTAGCCGTGTGTGGTGCCCCCCTCCACCATAGTCCACCTCGATAATACTGTAGCGGTGCTTAGGTGAAGCTCTGCGTCGGTAGAACATCATCATCATCACCACGCCGTCGTGCTGACGAAACTCTCCCTCAAAGCTCGGCTAGATCGGATTTCGAGGGACGTCATCGAGCTGAACGTGTGCTGAACACGGAGGTGTCGTGCGTTCGGTACTTGATCAGTCGGATCGTCAAGACGTACGACTACATCAACTGCGTTGTGCTAACGCTTCCGCTTTCAGTCTACGAGGGTACGTGGACAACACTCTCCCCTCTCGTTGCTATGCATCACCATGATCTTGCGTGTGCGTAGGATTTTTTTTGAAATTACTACGTTCCCCAATAGTGGCATCCGAGCCAGGTTTTATGCGTAGATGTTATATGCACGAGTAGAACACAAGTGAGTCGTGGGCGATACAAGTCATATTGCTTACTAGCATGTCATACTTTGGTTCGGCGGTATTGTTGGATGAAGCGGCCCGGACTGACATTACGCGTACGCTTACGCGAGACTAGTTCTACCGACGTGCTTTGCACACAGGTGGCTGGCGGGTGTCAGTTTCTCCAACTTTAGTTGAACCGAGTGTGGCTACGCCCGGTCCTTGCGAAGGTTAAAACAGCACCAACTTGACAAACTATCGTTTTGGTTTTGTGTGTAGGTAAGAATGGTTCTTGCTCAGCCCGTAGCAGCCACGTAAAACTTGCAACAACAAAGTAGAGGACGTCTAACTTGTTTTTGCAGGGCATGTTGTGATGTGATATGGTCAAAGCATGATGCTAAATTTTATTGTATGAGATGATCATGTTTTGTAACTGAGTTATCGGCAACTGGCAGGAGCCATATGGTTGTCGCTTTATTGTATGCAATGCAATCGCCCTGTAATGCTTTACTTTATCACTAAGAGGTAGCGATAATCGTAGAAGCATAAGATTGGCAAGATGACAATGATGCTACAATGGAGATCAAGGTGTCGCGCCGGTGACGATGGTGATCATGACGGTGCTTTGGATATGGAGATCACAAGCACAAGATGATTATGGCCATATCATATCACTTATATTGATTGCATGTGATGTTTATCTTTTATGCATCTTATCTTACTTTGATTGACGGTAGCATTATAAGATGATCTCTCACTAAATTTCAAGATAAATGTGTTCTCCCTGAGTATGTGAAGGAAATATGCCCTAGAGGCAATAATAAAGTTATTATTTATTTCCTTATATCATGATAAATGTTTATTATTCATGCTAGAATTGTATTAACCGGAAACATGATACATGTGTGAATACATAGACAAAAATATAGTCACTAGTATGCCTCTACTTGACTAGCTCATTAATCAAAGATGGTTATGTTTTCTAACCATAGACATGTGTTGTTATTTGATTAATGGGATCACATCATTAGGAGAATGATGTGATTGACATGACCCATTCCGTTAGCCTAGCACTTGATCGTTTAGTATATTGCTATTGCTTTCTTCATGACTTATACATGTTCCGGTAACTATGAGATTATGCAACTCCGTTTACGGAGGAACACTTTGGTGCTACCAAACGTCTGGCGTAATCTGGGTGATTATAAAGGAGTACTACAGGTGTCTCCAAAGGTACATGTTGGGTTGGCGTATTTGAGATTAGGTTTTGTCACTCCGATTGTCGGAGAGGTATCTCTGGCCTTCTCGGTAATACACATCACATAAGCCTTGCAAGCATTGCAACTAATAAGTTAGTTGCGAGATGATGTATTACTGAGCGAGTAAAGAGACTTGCGATAACGAGATTGAACTAGGTATTGGATACCGACGATCGAATCTCGGGCAAGTAACATACCGATGACAAAGGGAACAACGTATGTTGTTATGCGGTTTGACCGATAAAGATCTTCGTAGAATATGTAGGAGCCAATATGAGCATCCAGGTTCCGCTCTTGGTTATTGACCAAGAATAGTTCTAGGTCATGTCTACATAGTTCTCGAACCCGTAGGGTCCGCACGCTTAAGGTTTCGATGACAGTTATATTATGAGTTTACATGTTTTGATGTACCTAAGGAGTTCGGAGTCCCGGATGAGATCGGGGACATGACGAGGAGTCTCTAAATGGTCGAGACATAAATATTCATATATTGGATGATATGTTTAGGCCAAGGGGTCAAGCCCATGAGGCTTTAGGTCGGTGCAAAAGGAGTTTTGGAGGCCGAGGCCGCCGGAGACCTGGCGCCGGACTGGGCGACGCCGAGGCCCATGGCGTCTGGGCGCACGCCGAGGCCCATGGCGTCTATGGCGAGGCCCATGGCGTCTGGGCCGAGGCGCCAAGGATTGTGGCGTTTGGTCCTGGAGTCGAGTGGGACTCTTGCCTTTCGGGCAAAACCGACTTTGAGGAGGCTTTTGCTCCAAGTTCGACCCGGGGCTCAACATATAAATAGAGGCAGGGCTAGCACCAAAGACACAACAATTGATCCTTGGATCTCTTAGCCGTGTGAGGTGCCCCTTCCACCATATTCCACCTCGGTCATATCGTCGCAGAGTTTAGGCGAAGCCTGCGCCGATAGAGCATCATCATCGTCCACCACGCCGTCGTGCTGACGGAACTCATCCCCGACACTTTGCTGGATCAGAGTCCGGGGATCGTCATCGAGCTGAACGTGTGCTGAACTCGGAGGTGTCGTACGTTCGGTGCTTGGATCGGTCGGATCATGAAGACGTATGACTACATCAACCGCGTTGTCATAACGCTTCCGCTTACGGTCTACGAGGGTACGTGGACAATACTCTCCCCTCTCGTTGCTATGCCATCACCATGATCTTGCGTGTGCGTAAAAATTACTATGTTCCCCAACAGTATGCACCGTTGCCAAAGTTTGTCGTGCCCAGACACCACGTGATGAACGAGTGTGATAAGCTCTACGTCCATATACAACGGGAGCAAGCCAGTTTTGCACACGCAGAATACTCAGGTTAAACTTGACGAGCCTAGCATATGCAGATATGGCCTCAGAACACTGATACTAAAAGGTCGAGCGTGAATCATATAGTAGATATGATCAACATAATGATGTTCACCATTTAAAGATACTCCATTTCACGTGATGATCGGTTATGGTTTAATTGATATGGATCACGTGATCACTTAGATGATTAGAGGGATGTCTATCTAAGTGGGAGTTCTTAATTAATATGATTAAATTGAACTTAAATTTACCATGAACTTAGTCCTGATAGTATTTTGCAAATTATGTTTTAGATCAATAGCTCGCATTGTTGCTTTCCTATGTTTATTTTGATATGTTCCTAGAGAAAAACTATGTTGAAAGATGTTAGTAGCAATGATGCGGATTGGATCCGTGATCTGAGGATTATCCTCATTGCTGCACAGAAGAATTATGTCCTTGATGCACCGCTAGGTGACAGACCTATTGCAGGAGCAAATGCAGACGTTATGAACGTTTGGATAGCTCAATATGATGACTACTTGATAGTTTAGTGCACCATGCTTAACGGCTTAGAATCGGGACTTCAAAGACGTTTTGAACATCATGGACCATATGAGATGTTCCAGGAGTTGAAGTTAATATTTCAAGCAAATACCCGAGTTGAGAGATATGAAATGTTCAACAAGTTCTATAGCTAAAAGATGGAGGAGAATAGCTCAAGCGGTGAGCATGTGCTCGATTATGCAGGTACTACAATCGCTTGAATCAAGTGGGAGTTAATCTTCCAGATAAAATAGTGATTGACAAAATTCTCTAGTCACCATCACCAAGTTAGTAGAACATCGTGATGAACTATAGTATGCAAGGGATGACGAAAACAATTGTCAAGCTCTTCGCAATGCTAAAATCGGCGAAGGTAGAAATCAAGAAAAACATCAAGTGTTGATGGTTGACAAGACCACTAGTTTCAAGAAAAGAGGGCAAAGGGAAGAAGGGGAACTTCAAGAAGAACATCAAGCAAGTTGCTGCTCAAGATAAGAAACCCAAGTCTGGACCTAAGCCTGAAACTGAGTGCTTCTACTGCAGACAGACTGGTCACTGGAAGCGGAACTGCCCCAAGTATTTGGCAGATAAGAACGATCGCAAGGTGAACAAAGGTATATGTGATATACATGTTATTGATGTGTACCTTACGAGCTCATGATAGCACTGGTATTTGATACTGGTTCTGTTGCTAATATTTGCAACTCGAAACAGGGACTACAGATTAAGCGGACACTGGCTAAGGACGAGGTGACGATGCGCGTGGGAAATGGTTCCAAAGTTGATGTGATCGTCGTCGGCATGCTACCTCTACATCTACCCTCGGGATTAGTATTAGACCTAAATAATTGTTATTTGGTGCCAGCGTTGAGCATGTACATTATATCTGGATCTTGTTTGATGCGAGACGGTTATTCATTTAAATCAGAGAATAATGGTTGTTCTATTTATATGAGTAATATCTTTTATGGTCATGCACCCTTGAAGAGTGGTCTATTTTTGATGAATCTCGATAGTAGTAATATACATATTCATAATGTTGAAGTCAAAAGATGCAGAGTTTATAATGATAGTGCAACTTATTTGTGGCACCGCCTTTTGGGTCATATTGGTGTAAAACGCATGAAGAAACTCCATACTGATGGATTTTTGGAACCACTTGATTATGAATCACTTGGTACTTCCGAACCATGCCTCTTGGGCAAGATGAATAAAACGCCGTTCTCCGGAACAATGGAGCGAGCAAAAAATTTGTTGGAAATCATACATACTGATGTATGTGGTCCGATGAATATTGAGGCTCGCGGCAGGTATCGTTATTTTCAGACCTTCACAGATGATTTGAGCAGATATGGGTATATCTACTTGATGAAACATAAAGTCTGAAACATTTAAAAAGTTCATATAATTTCATAGTGAAGTAGAAAATCATCGTAACAAGAAAATAAAGTTTCTACGATTTGATCATGGAGGAGAATATTTGAGTTACGAGTTTGGTCTTCATTTGAAACAATGCGGAATAGTTTTGCAACTCACGCCACCTGGAACACCACAACGTAATGGTGTGTCCGGACGTCATAACCGTACTTTATTAGATATGGTGCGATTATGATGTTTCTTACCAATCTACCACTATCATTTTGGGGTTATGCATTAGAGACAGCTGCATTCACGTTAAAAAGGGCACCATATAAATCCGTTGAGATGACACCTTATGAACTGTGGTTTGGCAAGAAACCAAAGTTGTCGTTTCTTAAAGTTTGGGGTTGTGATGCTTATGTGAAAAAGTTTCAACATGATAAGCTTGAACCCAAATCGAGAATCGTCTTCATAGGATACCCAAAAGTTACTGTTGGGTACACCTTCTATCACAGATCCGAAGGCAAGATATTCGTTGCTAAGAATGGATCCTTTCTAGAGAAGGAGTTTCTCTCGAAAGAAGTGAGTGGGAGGAAAGTAGAACTTGATGAGGTAACTGTACCTGCTCCCTTATTGGAAAGTAGTTCATCACAGAAATCAGTTCCTGTGACTCCTACACCAATTAGTGAGGAAGCTAATGGAAATGATCATGTAACTTCAGATCAAGTTACTACCGAACCTCGTAGGTCAACCAGCAGTGAGATCCGCACCAGAGTGGTATGGTAATCCTATTCTGGAGGTCATGTTACTTGACCATGACGAACCTACGAACTATAAGGAAGCGATGATGAGCCCAGATTCCGCGAAATGGTTTGAGGCCATGAAATCTGAGATGGGATCCATGTATGAGAACAAAGTATGGACTTTGATTGACTTGCCCAAATGATTGGCGAGCCATTGAGATTAAATGGATCTTCAAGAGGAAGACGGACGCTGATAGTAGTGTTACTATCTACAAAGCTAGAATTGTCGCAAAAGGTTTTCAACAAGTTCAAGGTGTTGACTACGATGAGAGTTCCTCACTCGTATCTATGCTTAAGTCTGTCCGAATCATGTTAGCAATTGCCGCATTTTATGAAATCTGGCAAATGGATAAATAAAACTGCATTCCTTAATGGATTTATTAAATAAGAGTTGTATATGATGCAACCAGAAGGTTTTTTCGACCCTAAATGTGTTAACAAAATGTGCAAGCTCCAGCGATCCATCTATGGACTGGTGCAAGCATCTCGGAGTTGGAATATACGCTTTGATGAGTTGATCAAAGCATATAGTTTTATATAGACTTGCGATGAAGCCTGTATTTACAAGAAAGTGAGTGGGAGCACTACAACATTTCTGATAAGTATATGTGAATGACATATTGTTTATCGGAAATAATGTATAATTATTCTGCAAAGCATAAAGGAGTGTTTGAAAGGAGTTTTTTCAAAGAAAGACCTCGGTGAAGCTGCTTACATATTGAGCATCAAGATCTATAGAGATAGATCGAGACGCTTGATAAGTTTTTTCAATGAGTGCATACCTTGACAAGATTTTGAAGTAGTTCAAAATGGAACAGTCAAAGAAAGAGTTCTTGCCTGTGTTACAAGGTGTGAAATTGAGTAAGACTCAAAGCCCGACCACTGCAGAAGATAGAAAGAGAATTAAAGTCATTCCCTATGCCTCAACCATAGGTTCTACAAAGTATGTCATGCTATGTACCAGATCTATTGTATACCCTACCACTGAGTTTGGCAAGGGAATACAATAGTGATCTAGGAGTAGATCACTGGACTGCGGTCAAAATTATCCTTAGTGGAATAAGGATATGTTTCTCAATTATGGAGGTGACAAAAGGTTCATCGTAAAGGGTTACGTCAATACAAGTTTTTGACACTGATCCAGATGACTCTAAGTCTCAATCTGGATACATATTGAAAGTGGGAGCTATTAGCTAGAGTAGCTCCGTGCAGAGCATTGTTGACATAGAATTTGGAAAATACTTACGGATCTAAATGTGATAGACCCGTTGACTAAAATTATCTCACACGCAAAACATGATCACACCTTAGTACTCTTTGGGTGTTAATCACATAGCGATGTGAACTAAATTATTGACTCTAGTAAACCCTTTGGGTGTTGGTCACATGATGATTGGAACTATGGGTGTTAATCACATGGTGATGTGAATTATTGGTGTTAAATCACATGGCGATATGAACTAGATTATTGACTCTAGTGCAAGTGGGAGACTGGAGGAAATATGCCCTAGAGGCAATAATAAAGTTATTATTTATTTCCTTATTTCATGATAAATGTTTATTATTCATGCTAGAATTGTATTAACCGGAAACATAATACATGTGTGAGTACATAGACAAACAGAGTGTCACTAGTATGCCTCTACTTGACTAGCTCGTTGATCAAAGATGGTTATGTTTCCTAGCCATAGACATGAGTTGTCATTTGATTAACGGGGTCACATAATTAGGAGAATGATGTGATTGACTTGACCCATTCCGTTAGCTTAGCACTTGATCGTTTAGTATGTTGCTATTGCTTTCTTCATGACTTATACATGTTCCTATGACTATGAGATTATGCAACTCCCGTTTACCGGAGGAACACTTTGTGTGCTACCAAACGTCACAACGTAACTGGGTGATTATAAAGGTGCTCTACAGGTGTCTCCGAAGGTACTTGTTGGGTTGGCGTATTTCAAGATTAGGATTTGTCACTCCGATTGTCGGAGAGGTATCTCTGGGCCTCTCGGTAATGCACATCACTTTAAGCCTTGCAAGAATTGTGACTAATGGGTTAATTGCGAGATGATGTATTACCGAACGAGTAAAGAGACTTGCCGGTAACGAGATTGAACTAGGTATTGAGATACCAACGATCGAATCTCGGGCAAGTAACATACCGATGACAAAGGGAACAACGATGTTGTTATGCGGTGTCGACCGATAAAGATCTTCGTAGAATATGTAGGAGCCAATATGAGCATCCAGGTTCCGCTATTGGTTATTGACGGAGGCGTGTCTCGGTCATGTCTACATAGTTCTCGAACCCGTAGGGTCCTTGCGCTTAAAGTTTCGATGCGGTTATATTATGAGTTTATGAGTTTTGATGTACGAAGGTTTTGGATTCGAATGTGATCACGGACATGACGAGGAGTCTCGAAATGGTCGAGACATGAAGAGTGATATATTGGAAGCCTATATTTGGATATCGGAAGTGTTCGGGTGAAATCAGGATTTTACCGAGTACCAGAGGTTACTGAAGCCCCCCGGGGAAGCAATGAGCCATAGTGGGCCTTTGTGGAGAAGATGAGGCGGCGGCGGGCAGGGGCGCCCTCCCCTAGTCCGAATAGGACAAGGAGAGGCCCCCCTCCTTCCTCTCTCCTCCTCTTCCCCTCCACTCCTAATCCAACAAGGAAAAGGGAGGGAGTCCTACTCCCGGTGGGAGTAGGACTCCTCCTGGCGCGCCCCCTCATGGCCGGCCGCACCTCCCCCCTTGCTCCTTTATACACGGGGGCAGGGGGCACCCTAGAGACACAACAATTGATCGTTTGATCTTTTAGCCGTGTGCGATGCCCACCTCCACCATAGTCCACCTCGATAATACTGTAGCGGTGCCTAGGCGAAGCCCTGCATCGGTAAAACATCATTATCGTCACCACGTCATCGTGCTGACGAAACTCTCCCTCAAAGCTCGTCTAGATCGGAGTTCGAGGGACGTCATCGAGCTGAACGTGTGTTGAACTCGGAGGTGCCGTGCGTTCGGTACTTGATCGGTCGGATCGTGAAGACGTATGACTACATCAACCGCGTTGTGCAAATGCTTCCGCTTTCGGTCTACGAGGGTACGTGGACAACACTCTCCCCTCTCGTTGCTATGCATCACCATGATCTTG
>JAHIAM010011786.1:0-15227 GCA_021605205.1 Aegilops longissima
GAGAATGATCGATGGACAAGACCAATCTTAAGCACAACACAAGATCGTGTAGTTGTTTGCTAGAGCTTTCCAATGTCAAGTATCTTTCCTTATATCATGAGATCGTGTAACTCCCGGATTCGTAGGGTGCTTTGGGTGTACCAAGCGTCATAGCAACGGGTGACTATAAATATACTCGGGTATCCCGAAAGTATCTTTGGGTTGACACGGATCGAGCATTTGTCCTCCGTTATGGCGGAAATCTTGGGCCCTCGGTAATGCATCATCATAATAGCTCAATGTGACCAAGTGTTTGGTCCGGGATCATCATTTGATGCAGTAAAGTTACTTGCGATGCGAGTTGAGCGAGGTATTGAGATCCGGATCGAATCTCGGGCAAAATAACGGATTGACCAAGGAATTTATCGGGGTTACTTGAATCCTCGAATCGTGGTTCATTCGATGAGATCATCGTGGAACGTAAAGCCAACATGGGTATCCGATCCGCTGTTGGTTATTGGCGGAACTGTCTCGGTCTTGCGTTCGAACCCGTGGGGTCTACGTAAGGTTGGTGGCGCTAGGGTTGTAGGATATTGTATCCGGAAACCGAAAGTTGTTCGAGTCCGGATGAGATCCCGGACATCACGAGGAGTTCGGAATGGTCGGAGGTAAAAATTCTATAGGAAGTCGGTTTGAAGGGAAAGTTTAGGTCCGGTTTTCGGGACCACGGAAGGGTCGAGGTCACGGGTGGGGCCACCTATCCGGAGGGCCACGGGGCTGAAGGGGAAGGGAACCAGCCCCTGCTGGGCGGGGCCTATTGGCTATTAATGGCGCATCGTAGTGCCCATTAATAACGCCATTAGTAATTTTACTAATGGCGCACCACAATCGCCATTAGTATCATATCTAATGGCGCACGCGTCGCCATTAGTATAAACTAAGTCGCCATTAGTATCCTCCCAAGGCCATGTATACCCAGTGCTTTGGCATACTAATGGCGCCCCTTTCCCATTAGTAACCGGGCATACTAATGGCCCTACCAATCCCATTAGTATGTACTGTCATACTAATGGCGCCTATCATGTGATCGCCATTAGTATGAATATTAGGTTTTTTATTTTTTTTTTCTGTTTTTGCAAGGTTACAAAATGTATAATTTGACAAAATATAGACAGCACAATCAACAGATTCATCAAATACAATAGAAGATTAGTCTTTGAATACAATTCATCATATTAGTCTCCGAATACAATTCATCATATTAGTCTCAATTGAAAAGACCGAACAAAGATAGAACATTATATTACAAGTCTCGAGACCGAGGCGAGTTTGTCTTCACATTACAATCGATTCGATCATCTAAACTACCATCACATAGAAGAGGCTGCGGTCATCACGATGAGCATCATCACGATGAAACTTCGTCTTCATCCGGTTCCTCCCTCCTCCCTCTCCCTCTAGATGCGGGCGTTCTAGATTGCCTCGGCCCTAGTGGTGTACCCTTTTAATGCCGCTGAATCGGTGAACCTTCTCCGACACTCCTCCCGATCATCGTAACTCGGGAACCTTACCCTTGTACCCGACATCTCGGCCCATGCACTAAAGCAAGCGTTAGTACCAATTCACAGACAATACATAAGCAATATATAAGTATGCAACGAGCGATCGGAAGAAAAAGCAAGACATTAATAGCATCGATTACATCTAAGTTGAGCGACTCTCGAAACAAAAGACATACTACAAGTTTATTAAAGTTTAATTACAACATGAGCCAATCGATGTTTGAACTAACAGCATCCGCTTTCCTCGACTCAAGGGACGGGCATGGATGAAGCCGCCGTCTATCATGGGAGTCATGAAATAACGGCGTTGTCACTGCATTTGTGTTAATTCGATGTCCTTTGAGGTTGATTTGGGTAGAACTGCCCAGGCGAAGGACATCTTGATGGATGATTTCCGAAACTCCATTTGGATGCGAAAAATTCTTTGGGGTCCGTCTGGATTGCCGACCCTCGCGGCCCAATCTTTGAGTTTACTCGGTAGCGAAGTTGATGATGGTCGTACGATGCGCATGTGATGGATGGCGTAGTAGGCACCCTTGACCCCCGGTGACTGTTGGGCAGCGTTGGTTTTGGGAGAACACGTTTGCCGTCTTACGAAAGGCCTGGTGAAGGTGCCTCCAGTTGGCGTGGAGGAAACATCAAGAACCTTCTTGACATTTTGTAGTCTCGTTCTGACGGTCCGGAAATCTGGCCATGGAATATTTGGGGCTTAGGAGGATGGCGTGCAGCGTGTGTCCTGCAGAAAAACGGAATGTTAAAGAAAAGCGATCGAAATGTAAAATTCATATCTTACGGGCGGTTGAGGGAGGACTTACTCGGGAAAGTAAGGCGAGGAAGTTATCCTTATCTTGGTTTGCGAATGGGCCTTGGTAAGAACTTCCGGACTTGCGGTCCCAGCGCTGCCAAGATCTTGCCGCGTAGAAGGTCGACTATCAGATGTCCGGGGTCTTTCGCGAATGATCCCATCTCCATACTCGGAAAATAGCGAGCGAAGGTGTAGTGCAGCGGATGAAGGTTCAACATAGCGTGGATGTCATCAAAGCGGCGATCGTCGCCCGATGGAGTTATCCACAAAGCCCTTGCCCTCGGCACCTTGGCGAAAACCGGGTATGCCCATCCTTCTCCCGAGGGCCGCTTCTCCAAAGAAAGAACACATCCAGACTCCGCGCACGGTTGCACATTGAGCATATTTGTGTAGCCCGCCCTACCGCCATGCACCCTCCTCGAGATATCCTGCGGTGAAGGTGGCCCGTCCTGGCGGATCGTACTGGTGCGGCTGGCTCGCACCCTTCTTAGTCTTTCTTTTCGTGCCTTCTTCTTCTCCTGTAATGGGACCGAGTTCTGCTCACAGACCGCCTTCTTGAGTGTGTTGGGGCTGATAATATTTCGCACCCGCCTTCGAGGCTCGGTGAATCGGGTGGGCGTCTCGAGGCTGAGCCCGGGGCGCTTTGAACTTGGCTTCTCCGGTACCAGCTAGATCGCACGTCTTTTGTTGGGTTTGGTTCTTGAAGGAGGCCCCATGAATCGCCATCGCCCATGCCCAAATCTGTCGGCGTTGCCAAATGTATCTCGTGGTGTTCGTCGTTCGATCCTTGCCATATGCATGTTTGGATCGATGGTAGGGATGTCCCACCGTTCTTGGTCTTGCCATGGGCGACTTGGCGCCCGGCTGGCGGTGTTGTCTTTGGGGTTGTCCCCGCCCCCAAATAATCGGCTCTTCGGACAAGCGGGGCCGCTCGGGGCGTGGGGTCATCACGTCTTCATCGTGGCCCCGGTCGAATCGGAGGTAACAATCGCGCCTGGCAGCACCGAACCAGTTGAACCCTAAACAAGTTGGGTGGCATCGGGTACCGTGGAACAAGGGTTGCCGGTTGAGCGATTTTGCCCTTGGCGACATCGACCAACTCGTTGTTCCGAAGTGGAGGAGGTGCAGGCGTCGGCGCCCCTGCGAAAACATGTAGGCGTCGGGATGCCCGTCAACAAGGAGATGAAGTCCTCGGCAGAAACAGTGGTTACCGTGATGATGGCGTCGAGCTCGGCTAATGTCGGCCCCGGCGGCGTCGTTAAGGAGGGCGCTTTTGAAGGGTGCCGACGGCGCCCGGGTGCATTAAGCTCCCGTGCGGCGTCGGAGACACCAATGCCGCCTCCGCCGGGCCCAAAGCCCGCCATCGCATTTCGATTTCTGGCGTGAAGCTAGGAATCGGGGCCCCTGTTGGGCCCCAATCCACTCAACCCGAGATCAAAGGAGGCACAAAGGCGGTGATCGTCGCTCCGTCGTTGTTCCACTTGCTCTTGGACAATCTCGAATCCGCACCACATGCCTTGAGTTCTTGAACCTCCGCCTGGCTTTCGAGCTGGTCTTTTCTCCTTCCGCACACCACGGTATAGTATGACCCCCATTTTGTCGACAAGCCTTTGCCGGCCACCACCAGGCGTCGACTTAGCTTATCCTTGTTCTTCATTACATTCCCCCTATTTGGTGGTGTCCCAAGGGTTGCTCTTAGTGGGCCCAGCTCCCTTTTTGTGCTGGGAAGGAATGTGAACCATTTAGAAATTGGCCATTAATTAGAATGCAACCATATGGAGCTAATTAGGGGTGTATTCCTTACGAACAAGCTCAAGCTGCCTGGTCTTGGATCCGTGGTAAGCTCCTTTGTTTTGGGTCCTTCTTGTCGGGCCGACAAAGTTCTGGTCCTTGTCACCGTTTTTCGAAGAGGCGGTGGCCTTGCTGGCAGTCCGCCTCCTCCTTGTCCCAATAGGCTCCGCCACTCTGTAACCGCCCGGGACCGGTGTGTGTTCCCCTATTTCAGCTCCGCATTTGTTTACTCACTTGATTGGGAGCTTGCGGTGCTCGAGCAATTGATCTTGAAGTCGTTGTAGTCATCTTTGATCGAAGGATTTTCTCCTTGATCTTGATAACTCTCACCTTTTCGATCATTCTCTTCACATTGCTTTTCCAAGTAGACAGGGCCTTGCTCATCTTTGAGGCAGCATTGTTCACTTTATTCCCTTTGAGGCTTGTGTTTTCAAATTCAGCGGGGAACTTGTATTTCGTGCAACCGTGAAGAGGAGGTTCGCAAATTCCCTCGGTCGGGATGCCTCGGGTTCTCGGTGTTGATCGAGGCGGTGCTCGGACAATGCACGAGCTGAAGCGAGTACCCTTGACTATTCGTTCGCGGCGTTGGATTCCGTTGGAGTCCACTTGATAACTTCCTCCTTGGGTGCGACGATGGGCTAGTCCTTCGTTGCCTCTTGGTTGGCTGCCATCGTGCGTGCGCCGCCATCATCGATGGTAGCATCCTCGGCGGCACTCGGTGGTAGCATCGGTGTGGTCATCCTCGGCACCATCGGTGGTGGCATCGGTGTAGTCATCTCGGCGGCACCATCCGTGGTCTCGGGATCGATGGGGAAAGCGGCCTCATACAAATGAGTTGTTCCTCCATCTCTGAGGACAGCTCCCGAGAATGCCTTGCCGAACCCCGGCCTCATCGTTGTGGCCATGTTTCTCTCTAAATAGAAACAAAGTTTGGTCAAAAGTTGGTTATTGTCAAGGAACAAGATCATGGTCTCATCATTTAGGGTTTGTCGACACGAGGCATCCTAAAATCTAAGCTTTTATCATTGAGGGTTTTCGATGCAAGGCACCCTAAAAGCACCTTTCATCATTTCGGTTTTATCGACACGAGGCACCCTAAAAGCCATGCATTAGTCACAAATGCGGGGCACTTGATCCTACTTAATTAACTACTAGATATCGGCCATGCATTAGTCACAAGTACCCCATATGTCCTATTTTTAGCAAAGTCATGCTAAAATTCACGGAAAATTTCAGCATGACCTTTCCTAAAATAGGACATATGATACCAATTGCGGAGCGGAAGTTAATCGACATTCGGCAAACTCAAAACCTCTCGAGGTGCAAAATCATTATCCCGGTGGACATGGATGCAATGTCACATCACATGGATCCCACACCCACAGGAGCTGGTGAAGCTTCATGTGTATTTCACGAAAACCAGCTGACTAAAGAGCTTTATGTTAAAACAAATCACTCCACCAGCTCACAGATCATCCCTCTAAGCAATTACTCAAAATGGGCACTAGCAGCAAAATGAACATTTACAATCTGAACTTTTTTGTCATCTATGTGCTCATTTAACTTTGATCCAAATAGTATCAAAGTTCTTAGAAACAAGCAACTCTGCTAACAAGAACAGTAAAATGGGACTTGCCTTAAGATGGGAGTAAAGTTGCAAAACTATCACAAAGAACAGTAAAAATGGAACATAGCTCAGCATTTGTATTGATAGGAACAAACATAAAATCAAACCATGGGCATCTACTAGGTAGACCAACATAAAATTTTATTGGAGTTACATAAGGGAAATTGATGTGATGAATGGCGTTAGGGAGCTGAGCTGATCATGTCCATGTATTCTAATTCTCTGATGAATTGCATGCTGTTACCAATTTATTTGTTCACAAAGATACATTTTGGTAATGCATAGACAACATCACCTTTTATTTATCATGGTTGGTTCTGTTCCATAATTATATCAGCCCAGTGTCTTATTAGATGTCGGACTGAATTGTAATGCACCCATTCTAAAACTTTAAGTGAAAATAACCCTTGGTGTTTGATATGCATAACAATGAAAGATGTTGGTTCACATCTTTATTAGATGTAAGAGGCATAAAGTAGAAATTACAGGTCGGAGGATCATCTTGATTAAGGTTACTTTTTATCTGCCAAGTTCGGTAATTAGAGTATGTGGCACTGTCTTGTGTTGACTAACTCATAAATGATATTATCATCTTTACTCACCGTTATGTGTATCATGGCTGAAATTCACGTTATAATACATGCCCTGGGCTAATTAGCAAGTAAGTAACTCTTACATTATCAAAGCTTGCCAATTTAAATCAATTACTAACAGAATAGCATGACACTGACAAACCTATAACAATGATGGTTATTAGGGAAGACAGGAAATGAGGATGGACAGAACCATATGTTTGGGAAATGCAAATAGAAGTAGTGCTATGAGAGTAATTTTTTTCAATTTTCATTGATGTTTCAAATTAGATCGGTGCACATGTGGCTGCAATTTCTATTGGTCATCAAGATGGGTGTTCATAGTAAAGTACTATATAGTGGCACTAACATAACCAAGGATTGCTTTTAAAAAAACATAACAAGAATCACCTTCCACGTGGCTTCTTCTCTTTAGCCTTCATACTGCAAAGTGGGCAAATATACATCTGCTGCAGTGGGTACCAATCGCCCTTTCCCTTCTTGTTACATGATCAAAACCACGATGAGAATGCAATACACCAAAGATATCATATACAAAATAGAAA
Organism: Aegilops longissima; assembly: GCA_021605205.1. Taxonomy (NCBI): domain Eukaryota; kingdom Viridiplantae; phylum Streptophyta; class Magnoliopsida; order Poales; family Poaceae; genus Aegilops; species Aegilops longissima. The sequence goes on from JAHIAM010011786.1 coordinate 6,903, forward strand.
TTAAACAAGGTCAGACCCACTATCTATTCTTTCTTCATGAATATCATATACAAGCACGAATTTTGTTCACATTTATATAGCAACAAATATTTATACACTCATATAGCAGCACTAAGTATATTGCACTTAGAAGATTTGCTTTTACATCCCACCCAACTTAACAATCTAGTGAGTTGTGATTTATTAATATTGTCTTTCCTTTGCAGGTTCATGTCAAATCGATGAAGTTTAGCACTTGGTAGGTTGTTTCGATGAGAACCAAGACAAGCAGACAGCCACAAGCTTCTACCCAGCACAACCCACTAAACCCTTTTCTACCGGCCGCAACCGCTAAAGCTTCTTCCACCCAGCTACCGGCCAGAGGGCACCAAGGCCTCATCATTCACATATCTACCTCTGACCAGGGACGGCAAACAGCGTCTTGTGGCCAAATCAAGTTCTCGACCTCTCGGGTTTGTGTTGCGATCCTCTCCCGTACCTTGTCGAAACACATTGCAGGCTCTGACCCTTTTCTACCTCCATGGGGAGTATGGAGAATATTATATATTCTTTGTAAACTTGCAGTTTTGTTGATTCCTCAAAAACCAACCTCTTATCTATACTTACTAGTACTTTATCTGCCAAGCAAAAGGGCGTTAGCATCCCTCTCCTGTTTAATCTCATAGCACAATGATAAAGTTATCTTGTCCTGGCCATGGAGGCACAAAACCCAATGGAGCCATTTTTTTAGGCATCAAGGTTCATACAAATTATCATGCAAATTATCTGAAATTTTAGGCATCCAAGGTTATCTAAATTATCCAAGTTGGATTATCCATGGTTGATTAAGAGCTCATGTTAAAAAACTATCTGAAATTTTAGGCATCAAGCTTCATGCAAATGTCATGCTCTATGGAGATGGGATGGGAGGAAGGGATAGGGTCAGGCGGTAGCTTACCTTGGAGGCGGGCGGGTGGAGAGGCGGTGGAGGGATAAGGATGCGGGGAGTGGTGAGGAGGATGTCGGGGGCAGTGGGGTGGTGGTGGTGCTCGGCTGACCAGTGGTGTGGGCCAGAGCGTCGGCGTGAGGTCGCGTCCCAGCCAGGGCAAGCGGCGTCAGGCGAATCGGCGTCGGTGAGAGCGTCAGTGTCGAAGCCATGAAACAGCGTCAGTATGAGACAGCGTCGGGAGAGGAGAGGAAGGATAGAGGCGGGAGGCGGCGGAGAGGGAAGGCGAGGAGAGGAGGGAGGCGGCGGTGGGTGAACGGCAGTGGATCGAGAGGGAGGAGGCGGCGGCAGGGAGGGGAAGGGGGATGGCGAAGGGGGAGAGAGGAAGGGGATCGGGCACAATACTAATGGCGCACCTCACGTGGTGCGCCATTATATCATCCACTAATGGCACCTCACCGTGGTGCGCCATTATCCTTTATTCAACTCGAGCCAACAGGTTATGTACCACCAGTCACCTCAAGTCCCCTCTACTAGCTCATTGGTGTGACAGTTCTCACACGAGGAGGTCCAGGTTCGACTCCCAGGCTCCAAATTTTTAGCATTTAATGATACTTATTTGTGTTTAAATATGTTCAAACTTGTTTAAATAATATGATAATATTTTTTATAAGGCAGTAGCATTTAAAAAGCTGTTTGATACTTATTTTTTATAAGGCGGTCTTGTGGTCTGCGGGGTGTGTGGCGGTTGAGTAGAATCGAGTGCGGGGGTGTGGCGGTGGCAGTGGACTGAGGGTGCTCGGCGAGGACGGATCTGGCGAGTGGGATGCGATCGAGATGGAGGGATGGGTGGGCTCCACAAATTTTTTAGCATTTAAAAGCTGTTTGATACTTATTTGTGTTTAAATATGTTCAAACTTGTTTAAATAATATGATAATATTTTTATAAGGCAGTAGCATTTAAAAAGCTGTTTGATACTTATTTTTTATAAGGCGGTCTTGAGGTGCGGAAATTGGCGGTTGAGTAGGGGAATCGAGGTGCGAGGTGGGCGGCGGCAGTGGACTGGGGGTGCTCGGCGTGAGGACGGATCTGGCGAGGTGGGATAGCGATCGAGATGGAGGGATCGAGATCAGTGTCCATGAAATTTAAAATATTCATGATAGTTCAAAAGTACCCATGAAATACAATCGAGAAATGAAGGCTATGATTTAAATACAATCGATCTTAGCTAGCTATCTGTTCACAATCTTCTTGCCCTTCTTTTTATAAATGGAGTTCTTACGTGGAGCAGACGTCCTTTAGGTAGGGTGGTCCTGCTTCTTCTTGTGGTGTATGCTGCTACTTCATCATCGATCGTCATGTATTCGATCCTCGAATCGCCGTACTTGTCGAAGTCTTGATCATTAGCTACTCCATCCATTCGATGATCTTCCTTTGCCTCTCCTCCGACAACGGTAGGCTTTGGCGGTCGGTAATGAAAAAGCATTGGTCCACGAGGCCGTACCCATGGCTCATTTGCGGTGGCGTTTGCGCCCGCGGTCTTGGACTTAACCGGGTATAACCATGGTGGTGAAATACCGGTCTTCTTTTATAGCGTTCTTGGCCCATCGACCACGGAACATGGGACCTTCTCTCAGCGTAGCTCAGCTCCCAGATCTCCTCGATCCTTCCGTAGTATCATCCTTGTCGTTACGGTGTAGGATTCGCCGTTACCCGGAGTTCGATAACCATCGCTCTTCATGTCCTTGGCCTCGGTGTAGAATGTGTGGCCGTTGATATAAATGCGCCTCATAGGTCATCGAGGTTGTGCTCGGCATACTGTGACAAAGGCGAATATGAGTTGTTCTTCCGGAAGAATCCTCATGTAAAGTGCAACGAAGCTTGCTTGAACCAACGCGTGAAACATGAGTTGTGCTCTTTGAGTATATCTCCGTCCGTCCTCTGTTGGCCTCGGTCATTGTCGTCTTCTTAATAAAGGCTTTGTGCTCTACCACAAGGATAAACCACGTCTATGTGTTGTAGCGACTAGGTTTGCTCTTTCAAAGTCGGTGAGTTCGAAGTCGACATGCATTTGCGGCGACCCTCACGGTGACCCCATCTAGCGAGCCCGAGGTGCGTTGTGGAGCAGACCAGCGGGGTTCTCGATGCCTAGATAATTCGATGCGTAGGAGATGCACTCTTGATCGAAAAGCCTGGCTATGCTTCATACGGGCGTGACATGTTGCGAGCGTATCCTTTGATGACACCATTCATCCTTTGAGCGGCATCATGCGTGTGCGGCGTCGGCCGAGTTGGATGATATCCTCCACTATATGGACCAGCGGATGCACCATAGCGTCGAAGAATGCGGGCGGAAGTACATCTCAGCTATAGTATCACCGATCTCTTCTGTAGCCCGAGTTGCCTCACGTAATCGACTTCCGAGAGATGGCGTCGAAGAAGTTGCATAGGCCAAATAGCGTTCCGCAGACGTGCGCGTCCATGATCCCACGGTTATGGCCCGGAAGTATCTGCGTCATCGGCACGTGGCGGTCATGAGACTTCATCCCTTGAACTTCGCTCCGTGGGTCTAGGTATCCTTATCTTCCCGGCGTAACCGTAAGGAAGTTTTACTCCTAGGAGCGGTGAAAAACTTCGATCTCCTCGACTTAGAGTGAAGCGGGAGGTAGTCATTTCCGGTCTTCTTGGCCTTTTGCCTTTCGGCGACTTTACGTGTCACCTTCGCCTCATCATCATCATCATCATCATCATCATATAGCGTGAAGCTCCACGATGCCCATTGATTTCAAGTCTGCCCTTGCTTTGGCCCATCTTTGGTCCTCTACGGCATGTTGAGCGGTACCAAGCAGACTCGCGTTCTTCGTGATATGCATGACATCAAGGCTGTAAGGCACCACGGTGGATCTTCGATGCAGCAAGTCGAGCAGACCTCGTTTTCCATACCTTGTGGCGCTCTGGCGCCTTCCTTCTTTCCGGCTCTGGCGCCTTCTTCTTTCGGCGGTGGGCAGTCTTCGCCGCTCCTCGTACAGGCGTTTTGATTCGGTTTCACCATCGAACAGATCTTGCGTTTCCTCCACGGGTCATCGTCGCGAAGCCACCTTGATGTCCCATGAACCGCGGTTTCGAAGCCGGAATCTCTATCTGGCTGGCGTCGTTGTGTCATCCATGCACCTTCGCATCCGAAAATCCGTGGACTACCCTTGCAAGATATCCGTAACCGAGATAGTCGTGCACCGTGTCGTGAGCGTCACGGCTCTCATAAAATATTCTTTCTGCGGCGTCCCACGTATTGGCTGGCGTTTTCCACAGCATGTCAAGCTCCTCTTTCCGCAGCCCGAATCTGATTGATGTCGTTCCCTGGTTGTTGGCCCTTCAATTAGCATACTCATGTGATGTACTTCCTCTTCATGCACAACCAGGGGAAGGTTGTACATCCACAAACACAGGCCAGTGCAATGTGTGCTTCTCACGGCTGCCAAGCGGATTGACTCCATCGGTGCTTGCGCCCAGCCGATGTTCCTTGGATCGTTCCCAAATTCTGGTATTGAAGTTCAGCGCTTGCCAGCTCGCATCCTTAGGGTGAATCAGCATCTTGTCTTTTTATCTATCTCCGGATCATTTCGTCATCTTCTCTTCTTCTCCTCCCTATCCGGCGTGCCAGCGCAGGAGCTTGCTACCTTAGGCTCCGAAATACCGCTGCGAGGCGAGGTGATCGGAAAGTACCACACCACTTTTGAGGCTTTCTTCCTCTTCTTGTGTCGAGTGACGCACACGGACATATGGTAGACTCAGCGTGCTCGTCCCGATAAATGATGCAATTGTTCATGCACATGGTATTTCACGTCGCGGTAAATCCGAGGACACACGATTTTATTCGCCTCCTCAAACTGGTGGGCACTTGTTCCCCTTGGGAAGGCGTTAGTGCGAGAATGACATATTCTCGTCGAAGCATCGTCGGTCATTTTGTGTTTTACCTTCATCTCGAGCCATGGCGTTACTTTCGAGCGGGTATCCTCGGGCATGCATCCTTCATACAATGGAGTAGCGTCTAACTCAAGTTGATCCATCTTGGCTTTCTCTCGGCGGCAGCTCTTGCGTTATCCGTCTGCAGCGAGAAGCAGCTCTTGAATATGAGGTCTGCACCCAGCCATCGATGGTCCTCGTCAAATGCTGCTCCTTGTCATCATCATGTCCTGCATCTTCTGATGATGTGTACAACATCACCGTCGTGATCATCTCTGAGAGTTCTTCGTCTTCGCCCCGAGCGCGGTGGTTGTCTTGCCCCTTCCTCATTTCTTGCCGGCCCATGGGCGACTTGGTAGTCATCTTCATCACCTTGCCACGATAGCCATCCATGAAACCCGCCAAGAAGCGAATTGTCCGCACCTGCCGGAATCCGGGTCCGCAATAAGGCTATTCACTTGCATCTTAAACCGCGGACATCTTATCTCGTCTCGTTCTTTTGAAGCATCTGACGCCGGACCTCAAAAACCTATTCCGATGCCTTGACGGTCATCGTGCGGACCATGGTCGCTGCGGGGTAAACAAAAAGCGATATTTTAGAACCAAGAAAAAATTTGGCATGACCCAAAATAGGACCAAAAAGAATGCTAATGCAAAATTCTACGCCCAGCGAAATGAATCAACATTCCGGCAAAATATTAGCAACTATCGCATTTCAAATACAGTACACCTCCAACACAAACACATATACAACACCACAAACATATGCAACACCACGAACATACATAGATCTAGCTATGCCATAAAAAGTGCATGTGCACTTTGTTGTGAGAACAACATAAATATAGCTTCCCCTTACCTAGCAAAACAAGGTAACAACCACTTAATTTGAATGAATCTATGGTGGAAATGAGGTGAAAAGAGGAGGCACCAGAGACAAGGAGGAGGCGGTGGAAGAGATGAAGTGGGGAGAAAGTGAGTGTGGGAGGAGGCTGTCAAAAATATCTTGTTGCTGCCCACTTACTAATGTTGCACTGACAACAAATCACCATAGTAACACCCCACAGTGGTGCGCCATTAGTACTTTTGCAAAAAGGTAAAAACAATAATAAAAATACCAGCGATGCGCCATTAGTATATTTGGATGAGCGCACTAGTTCAAAAAAATTGGTACTAATGGCGCTTGCAGTAAGAAATAAATCATTAGTAGTTTCAACACTAATGGTGCATCGAGTGATAGCCATTAGTATTGAAGGAAATATGCCCTAGAGCAATAATAAAGTTATGTTATTTCCTTATATCATGATAAATGTTTATTATTCATGCTAGAATTGTATTAACTTGGAAACATAATACATATGTGAATACATAGACAAGCAGATAGTCACTAGTATGCCTCTACTAGACTAGCTCATTAATGAAGATGGTTATGTTTCCTAACCATGACATCATTTGATTAATGGGATCACATCATTGAGAATGATGTGATTGACATAACCATTTAGCTTAGCACTTGATCGTTTAGTATGTTGTATGCTTTCTTCATGACTTATACAAAGTTCACGCAACTAAGTTATGCAACTCCGTTTACAGAGGAACATTTGTGTGCTACAAACATCACAACAGTGCGGAGGGTGGAACCCCAGGAAGTAATGGGCCTTATTGGGCCAAGAGGGGAGAGAGGCTGCACAGGGTGGCTGCCCCCCATGGAGTCAATTGGACTAGGAGGCGCGGCCCTCTCCCTCTCCTCTCTTTCCTCCCCTTCCCTCTTCCTAGTAGGACTAGGAAGGGAGTCCTACTCCTACTAGGAGGACTCCCCCTCCTAGTCGCCTCAAGGGCGGCGGCCCTCCCCTTGCTCCTTTATGTCACAGGCGGGGGGCACCCTAGGACACACAAGTTGATCTTCGTGATGGTTCCTTAGCCGTGTGCGGTGCCCCCTCCACCATATTCCACCTCGGTCATATTGTAGCGGTGCTTAGCGAAGCCTGCGCGTAGAACATCAAGATCGTCCCACGCCGTCGTCTTGTGGAACTCCTCCCGGCCTTTGCTGGATCGGACACGGGGATCATCATCGAGCTGAGCGTGTGCTAGAACTCGGAGGTGCGATGCGGTGCTTGGATCGGTCGGATCGTGAGGCGTCGACTACATCAACCGCGTTGATATAACGCTTCCGCTTTCGGTCTCAGAGTGCGTGGGCGGACCTCTCCCTCGTTGCTATGCCATCACCATGGTCTTGCGTGATCGTGGAAATTTTTGAAATTACTCGTTACCCAGATGGCATCGAGCCTGGTTTTATCGTTGATGTCATATGCAGAGTAGAACACAAGTGAGTTGTGGGCGATACAAGTCATCTTGCCTACCATGTCATACTTTGGTTCAGCGGTATTGTGAGATGAAGCGGCCGGACCGACATTACGCGTCGCCTACGAGACTGGTTTCACCGTTCGAGCACTCGTGCTTAAAGGTGGCTGGCGGGTGTCTGTCTCTCTCACTTTAGTTGAACCGAGTATGGCTCGCCCGGTCCTTGAGAAGGTTAAAGCGGAGTCTATTTGAGAATATCGTTGTGGTTTTGATCGTGGTGAAGCGGTTCTTGCTCAGCCCGTAGCAGCCACGTAAAACTTGCAACAACAAAGTAGAGGGCGTCTAACTTGTTTTTGCAGGGCATGTTGTGATGTGATATGGTCAAGGCGTGATGCTATATTTTATTGTATGAGATGATCATGTTTTGTAACGAGTTATCGGCAATGGGAAGCCATATGGTTGTCGCTTTATTGTATGGAATGCAAGCGCCATGTAATTGCTTTACTTTATCACTAAGCGGTAGCGATAGTCGTAGAAGCAATAGTTGGCGAGGCGACAACGATGCTCGATGGAGATCAAGGTGTCGCGCGGTGGCGATGGTGATCATGGCGGTGCTTGGAGATGGAATCACAAGCACAAGATGATGATGGCCATATCATATCACTTATATTGATTGCATGTGATGTTTATCCTTTATGCATCTTATCTTGCTTTGTTTGCGGTAGCATTATAAGATGATCTCTCACTAAAATTATCAGAAGTGTTCTCCTGAGTATGCACGTTGCTAAAGTTAGTACCGGACACCCGTGATGATGGTGTGATAAGTTCTCGTCCATCTACAGCAGGTGCAAGCCAGTTTTACTGCAGATACTCAGGTTAAACTTGCGAGCCTAGCATATGCAGATATGGCCTCGGAACACGAGACCGAAAGGTCGAGCGTGAATCATATAGTGAATATGATCAACATAGTGATGTTCACCATTGAAACTACTCCATCTCACGTGATGATGGGACATGGTTTAGTTAATTTGGATCACGTAAACACTTAGATGACTAGAGATGTCTGTCTAAGTGGGAGTTTTAATATGATTAATTAAAACTTAAATTATCATGAACTTAGTACTGATAGTATTTT
>JAHIAM010011787.1:0-10260 GCA_021605205.1 Aegilops longissima
TTTGCCCCATCCTGTTGACCGAGGAGACCACCGCCAAGTTCGTCTTCCACTATCATCTCGGGTTTCTCCAAGACCAAGGAAGCCCGTCCGACCTGGGTTTAAGGCCGCCAAGTTCGACTACGAGATGCGACGTACCCGGGTGCCGTACCCTTGCGAGGCGCTAATCCGTTGGGATTCTTAAGTACCTTCGACACCGGACATCTAAACCGTGTACAATACCTGGCCCGAACCTTTGGAACCGTCAAGTTCGACTACCCGTGGTTACTTCCGATGGCAGATGTACCACAACCATCGGGAGCGTCACTTCCCCCCGCGTTCGACTACCATCGGCCGGACCCGACAAGAAGGATTGGACCCGTCAAGTACCTCTTGGAGCGTAAACACTACTTCCTCTACGTGCGTGTACCACTACTTCCTCGCGATCCCGAGCGACTACTTCCTCTACTTCCCTCGGCGACCCGTGAGCGTCTACCCTCTTCCTTGACCCGTCCGATTGCCGCCCAGGTATAACCGAATGACCGGTGCGAATCATCCTTGATGCCCTCTTTTGCCATGCCACCGTTCCGTGGGAACCGGTTCGGGATCACCCACCATCTTGCGACTTGCCCTCACGCTTTCCTTTGTCCGATATCTCAATCGAGTTATCGGAACCGATATTTGCCGTGGCACATTTTGGATTCGTTGCTGGCACCTTTCTTCCACGGTGACATTGCTTCATATCATGCTCATGATAACGTTTTCATAATATTGCAAAAACTTATATGTCATCCATCATGATAACAACATTTAAATGTTTATAATTGTTGTTTGCATTAATTTGCAAATGCCATGCTAAAATGATTTATTTCATAACTAAAAACCGTAGCTCCATTTTAAATAAATTATATATGTAAATGGGGTGAAAAATGCCTAGTTTAACATGGTAGCATTACTTTGCATGTTTAACAACTCTAAAATACTTTAGGTCAGATCTTAAATCCATAATTTGCATATGGGGATTTTCGGAATTGTTGTTTTGTTTCCGGCCTCATTTAAACTTGCCTAGATAGGTAGTTTCATTTGCTTCACCTCTTGCCATGTTTAAAACATTTAATATTGTTGAGTACCTAATCGGGAAGAACTAAATAATTGATGTGGGTTTTGTCAATATGCAACCCGTTGCATATTGAGCTCCCTAAATTGTGTTTGTTTGTTGCATTTGCCATGCCCCTCATTAAACGGAACATCAATTGATTGTGCATCATGCATGTTTATGTGATGGTTGTTTACTATGTTGTTTGCTTCTTTCGGGTTTGCTTCTCGTTAGCCGGTTTCGTTCGAGTTGTGAGGATTCCGAATCGGTTTGTTTCTTCATGGATTCGTTCTTCTTCCTTGCGGGATTTGGGCAAGATGACCATACCCTCAAATCACTTCTATCTTTGCTTGCTATTGCTGCTCTTTTGCTATGCCTTGCTCGATCCTAACTTGCTATATATACCCAATTGCCATGTCAAACCCTAACCATCCTTTCCTAGCAAACCGTTGTTTGGCTATGTTACGCTTTGCTCACCCTCTTATAGCGTTGTTAGTTGCGGTGAAGATGAAGTTTGTTCCTTGTTGGAACATGGAGATGTTGTTCCTTGTTGGAACATGTTTACTTGTTGGGATATCACAATATATCTTATTTAATTAATGCATCTATATACTTGGTAAAGGGTGGAAGGCTCGGCCTTATGCAGTGTTTTGTTCCCTCTTGCCGCCCTAGTTTCCGTCATATCGGTATTATGTTCCCAGTTTTGCGTCCCTACGGTCGGGTGATTTATGGGACCCCCTTGACAGTTCGCTTTGAATAAGACTTTTCGGCAAGGCCCAACATTGGTTTTACCATTTGCCTCACCTATGCCCTTTTCCTTGGGTTTGGGCAGGGTCATCTTTATTGCCCCCGGACGGTGCTCCTTGAGTGCTGGCCCGAACAAACCATGCAGCGCCCCTCAAGGCAACTTGAGGTTTGGTTTTAGTTATGCGGACTGCTCATCCAGTGTGCCACGAGACGAGATATGTGCAGCTCCTATCGAGATTGTCGGCACATCCAGGCGGCTTTGCTGGTCTTGTTTTATTCTGTGAAATGTCTTGTGGCGGATTCGAGACTGATCGGGTCTTCGGGAGAAGAATATCCTTCGTTGATCGCAGAGCTTATCATGGGCTAAGTTGGGACACCCTGCGGGGTTTGAACTTTGAAAGCCGTGCCAGCGGTTATGTGGCAGATGGGAATTTGTTAATGTCGGTTGTAGAAAACCGAAGTTGATCTTAATTAAAATACACCAACGCGTGTGTAACCGTGATGGTCTCTTCTCGTGGTCAGGAAGTGAACGATGTTGGAGTTATGTTGGCGTAAGTAGTTTCGGGATCACTTCTTGATCATAGTTGTTCGACCGTGCTTTGCCTTCTCTTCTCGCTCTCTTTTGCGTATGTTAGCCACCATATATGCTGAGTCGCTTGCTGCAGCTCCACCTCACTACCTTGCCCTACCTTTAAGCTTAAATAGTCTTGATCTGGTGTGAGATTCTGAGTCCCGTGACTCACAGATACTTCAAACCAGTTTGCGGTGCCGATGAAACCGTGCGGGTGATGCACCGAGCTCAGGAGGAGCTCGATGAAGATCTTGTTCATTGTGTTGTTTCGTTTGAGTTGATCGATAGTGGAGCCAGTTGGGACGATCCGGGATCTGTAGCATTTGGGGTAGTCTTCTTTTATTTTGGTTCCGTAGTGGGACCTTGATTGTATCTGTATGATGTAATGCTTTACTCATGTATTGTGTGAAGTGGCGATTGTAAGCCAACTATGTATCTCTTTCCCTTATGTATTACATGGGTTGTGTGAAGATTACCTCACTTGCGACATTGCTTTCAATGCGGTTATGCCTCTAAGTCGTGCTTGACACGTGGGAGATATAGCTCGAGAATTATAAGTTATTCGAGCCTTCCCGACAAGGGCCCCTTGATTGTTTCTTTGGCGTTGTTGAGTCTAGAATGGAAAATGTTTTGAGTCTTAGGATTATATATATCGAGATAGGATTCTTTTTACTCCTCGGTCCTTCGTCGCTCTGGTGAGGTATCGGCGTAGAGTTTTGACTTTTCTCTCCTCTAATTTCACTAAAATTTTTTTTAGGATCATGGGTATCTTGGAATCGTTCGATGGTTTTGTGGCGAGAACATTGTTCTTGGTGCCTCGATCATTTAGGGGTTGTGGCGGTGTCCGGGGAGTTGAGCTCCGGTGTTTCGTCACAATTTTATCGTTCGATTAGGAATACGAGTTTTACCGACATCGAAATCTCTTTTGTGCTTGTTGGTGAGATATCTGATAGCCGATCTTGTGGAGTCGGGAATATTGCCATGACTTGTATAACGGATGTTTTTGAAGGTCGAGGTACCGATTTCGAGGATTTCTTGGTTATGTGTTGACGGATGGATACAATTGGATCTAGGTATTGTTAGTTTGGGTGATATATTTTGTGTCCTGTATCCCCAACACAGATTGCATAACCAGAAAGTTTGGGAGTTTATAGGTGGAATTCAAGTAGCTCCTAGAATATCTTTCCCGGATGCATGATATGGGATTGGGTAAATCTCTATCATATGTGTTTGTTCGGCTTATTCTTGAAGCCAATCCTTTGTTTTGTTTTTTTGTGGTATTCAAGTTGCTTCAATGCCAAGTGTTGATTCCATACCTCATTCTAAATGGTGTTCTCATATTGCTATGTGAATACTAATCCTTCTTGATCCTTGAGCTTTCATGTTAATTCTTTTCTACGTGCTTCCTCTTCAAGTGGATCCGATCATTCCAACATTACAAGATCAATTCTAAGTTTTTCTCAGGATTGTTCGTTTCATCCGACCCAAGTTGCCTTTGTTTTCCGCCCTCCACCCTTTTTCTTCAAGGACTCAGATTTCTTAATCAAGTATCCATTTTATTGGTGAAGTTTCTTCATTCTTTTCCTTTAATGTTTTATCGGTGATTTCTCATGAAGGCCTAAAGGCTTTAACCTTATCATTGTTCCATTCTAATATTTCTTCTCCGGTGGATTTAAGTCAAGTTTTCGGTGTTGATCGTATTCTTTTCATCGTTTCAAATGCTTTCTCATGTCGGTTGCATCTCTTAATCATTCACCTCTCGCTATTCATTTGTTCCGGATTGTTGAAGATATCTCGGAAGATTCTAGTTTCCATTCTCAATTCACTCAAGTTCTTTTGAGGATGCTGTCTCATTCAAGCCATTTAATTCTACGGTGCAATATCTATTTCAAACAATTGTTCAGCGATGTTTCTTTTGAGTGGGCCCTAACCCAGGTCTTTTCGAGGATCTTACGACTCTTCTAATTTTCAGGAGCTATTCCCAAATTCATTGCAAAGTTTGGCGTAAGAATGAGTTATCATCGGTCAAATGTCTTTCTCCAAGATCTTTCAAATTCTTTTCATTGTTGGTTCAACCTTTCTAATTTTCATTCAGTGCTTCAATAATTCATGGTGATGTTTCTCGTCGTCATTCTCGAATTTTGAAGACTGAAGATGAGTTCTCTTTAATCTTGCTCCATTCTCTTCAAGATTCTTGGTTCTAGTTTGATGCCATCCTCTCATAATTATTTTGATTATGAAATTCTTTTCACCATCTGGAGCAATTCAGGAGTCTTTTGGTTTGATTCTTGAGCCCATCATCTCGAATTACTCATTCAAGCGTTCAACTCTTGTTTTCCAAATCTCACGGTGCATCATTCAAGTATTATCTAATCAGTTCATGATCTCTTAGTTCTAATGTGTCTAAAGTTTGTCAAGCATCTTTATTCGTTTTACAATTCTTCCCGTGAATTGTGACTTTGCTCGTTCATTCTCAATTATTATGGTGGTTGTTCAAAGTTCTCTTCATTCGTTCTTCCCAAATCCTACGGTTGGTTCGTTGAAGACCTTCCCAAGTTTTGCCCATCTATCTTAATCCTTTCTCGAGAATAAGTAGTATGCCAAATCCATTGCTTGTCATCAATTTAATTGGTGAAGGATCAGCATAATGTAATTCTTATTCTTGTTCCATCGAGTAAATTCAATTCCTTATTCGGAGGATCATCAAAATTCTTGATTTCATTTGTTCATCTTTCTTTCCGGGTTCCAAGTTTTCTTATATCATTTCAAAGCTTCATCTTATCCTGCAAGGCTTCACCTTGTGTTTTCAACTCCTTTCTTTTATCATCCTTTTTTTTACGGAGTTCCATCATGGAGGCTCTACATGGTGGTTCGTCAAGATTCTTTTCATTCTTCAATTGTTCTTCAAGATTTCTCTCGGAGTTATGATCCGTCAAGCTATACTCTAAATAAACATGGTTCCAACACATGTTTTGTTTTGAGAGTTCAAGTATTCTTCTTCTTGCATTTGAATGCAATTCGTTCTACCTTATCATTTGAGGTGGTGTTATGTCATTCTCGACAATTTGAGTTCGTGTTTCATGATTCAAATGTTGTCAAGAATGAGGTATTTTAAATCCATCAATCTCTTCATTGGAAGTTGTCTTGGGCTATATTTCACCTAAAGCTTTCCCTAAGTTGTTGCTATTTATGGTGCTTATAAAGGACCCAAGTTCTTCATTTGTCCTCTCGGTGAAATAAGTTTTCGTCTCCTTGTTGATATCAATCCAACCAATTGTTTCCGTTGGTGGCGAAGCTCACCTCATAATTTTGAGATGTTTTCATAAGCCCCTACAAGCTTATCCTTGTCGGTTGTTTTTCAAAAACTCCGTTCAATCCTCGTAAGTTTGCTCTTTCCAATTCATTTATGGTGGAAGATGTTGGTTTCATTCTTCGTTCTATTCATTCCAACTTTCTATCTATCATGCATTGTTTCGGAGGCATTGTGATGTTGCTCTCTTCACCCATCACCTCGTTTTGCAAAGATCATGTTCTTTTCTTGCATTTCCATTTAAGGGTGTTGTGTCATCTCTTCAAGTTCTTTTCATCTTATCAAGTTTTCCTTCTTCTTTTAGTTAGATGCTGCCCAAATTTTATCAATCTTATTCCTTGTTTATCTAGTTTTTAACGGTTGGTTTCAATATCTATCTTATCACTAAACCTCTTGGTTTTGTCGTATCCTTGTTCCTCTTTTCTAACGAGTGTTTTCAACTTTCTTCATCTTCATTGTTTTCTTTCTTTCATTTGTTCAACCTCTCAAGGTTCTTTGGTTTCCTTCGTTTGTCGCAACTTTGTTTTACCTCTTCCTCTTCGTTTTTCTCGGTGCCATCCTAGATCTGGGGCGAGATCCTCTTAATGGTGGAGTGTTGTGGCGCCCCAAGACCCGAACTTGATTTGCCTTCGGGGTTTCGAGTTTTGTCGTGTGGTTTGTTTTGTTTTTGCTTGCATCATGTCATCATGCCATCATGTCATTAATTTTAAAACTCTTCTAAATAAATTGCATGGATTTCTCGATCCATTTAAATCGAGGGATATTCATGGTGATTTCTCTTTATAACATACCCTCCCAATATTAGGGAGCTTATTAAAATATTCCATTGTTTTGGAATCATCATAACCCACTTATAATAAATCCCATGCCCTTTCTACTTCAAGTTTGGTCCCCAAACCTTGCCATTATTATTCTATCATTTTCGGAGTTCCACCAAAATCCTTGGATCATTTTGTTAAATTCTTCATATTTTTGTGAGCAGGAAATTGTCCTCGTTCAAATCCTTTCCCCAACCCTCTCTTTCTTTTTCTTCTCTTTATCTGTTTCCTAAAGAAAATATAAAGAGAGCTAAACCCAACCGGCCTGGCCATTCTCTTCCACCAGCCAGGGCCTCCCAAGGCCCATGGCCCGCCGCCCTTCAACCCTAGGCGCGGACCCCATCTTCCCTCGTCCTCCTCCTAGCGCCTTCGCTCAGCCCGATCCCTCCCGCTCTCCCTCCTCCCGACCGCCCGGAGGCGCCAACCACCCGATCCCCGTCGCCTCCTTCTCGATCCCTCGCTCTCTCCCATCTCCCTCGTCTTCCTCCTTCCGCTCGCACACGAGGAGGGAGGCGCCCGCATCCTGCCCGATCCCCGCTCCTCCGCCGGACCAGGCGGACCCCCGGTGGTCTCCTCGTCGCCCGGAGGCTCCACCGAGGCGCCGCCGCCCTCCCCTCCTCCTCTGCCCCCTCTCCGTCCCGCCTCTCCATCGCCTCGCGCCGACCAGCGAGCCCATGCCCGTCGCCGGCCCGCGCCCGCCTCCAACTCATCGGGCGCCAACTCCGGCGACCACAGGCGCCATGTCGCCTCACCTCCTCTCCACCTTCCCGTCGACCTTGCTCCTCTCTCCACGCCATCCGTCCCGCGCGCCCGCGCCACCGTACTCCTCTCCGGCCGCCTCACCTTCAACTCCGGCCCCCTGGAAGCCACGCTGCCTGCGTCCTCCCACCACTTGCCGGGGCAGAACCTCCTCGTCGTGGCTCTGCCTCCACTGCACCTCTGCCTGTCTTCGCCATGGCCTTGAGCAGCCAAGCCGGCGTTCTAGCCTGCATCCTGTTGACCAGGAGACCACCGCCAATTAGTCTTCCACTATCATCTCAGTTTCTCCAAGACCGAACGAAGCGAAATCCGACACCGTGGGTTCCTCAAGGCCGCCAAGTTCGACTACGATGATCCGACAAGTACCCGCGATCGCCAAGTACCCTCGGCCGAAGGCGCTAAGTCCGTTCGGGATTCTTCAAGTACCTTCTACGACCCGGACATCTCGACGTGTACAACTACCGTCGCCGAAGACTATGTAGCGGAACCGTCAAGTTCGACTACCCGTGGTACCACTACTTCCGATGGCGAGATGTACCACAACCATCGAGCGAGCGTCTACTTCCCCTGTGTCGACTACCATCGCGAGACCGCCAAGTACCACGACAACCCGAAGGATTCGGACCCGTCAAGTACCTCTTAGCGAGCGTGAAACACTACTTCCTCTACCGTCGCCGTGTACCACTACTTCCCTCGGCGATCATCGCGAGCGACTACTTCCTCTACTTCCCTCGGCGACCCGTGACGTCTACTTCCCCTCTGGCTTCGACCCGTCCGTTGCTCGCGGGTATAACCGAGATGACCGACCGTGTCGAATCATCCTGCGATGCCCTCTTTTGCCATGCCACCGTTCCGTGGAACCCGGTATCCGGGATCACCCACCATCTTGCATGACTTCGCTTCCGTCCGCTTTCCTTTGTACCGATATCTCAATCGAGTTATCGGAACCGATATATTGCGTGGCATCATTTTGGATTCGTTGCCGTGGCACCTTTCTTCCTCGGTGACATAATGCTTCATATCATGCTCATGATAACGTTTTCATAATATTGCATAAAACTTGATATGTCATCCGCATCATGATAACAACATTTAAATGTTTATAATTGTTGTTTGCATTAATTTGCTTAAATGCCATGCTAAAATGATTTATTTCATAACTAAATAACCGTAGCTCCATTTTAAATAAATTATATATGTAAATGGGGTGAAAAATGCCTAGTTTAACATGGTAGCATTACTTTGCATGTTTAACAACTCTAAAATATGCTTTAGGTCAGATCTGTACGAATCCATAATTTGCATATGGGGATTTTCCGGAATTGTTGTTCGTTGTTTCGGCCTCATTTAAACTTGCCTAGATAGGTAGTTTCATTATGCTTCACCTCTTGCCATGTTTAACAACATTTAATATTGTTGAGTACCTAATCGGGAAGAACTAAATAATTGATGTGGCGTTTTGTCAATATGCAACCCGTTGCATATTGAGCTCCACTAAATTGTAGTATTGTTTGTTGCACTTTGCCATGCCTGCCTCATTAAACGGACATGCATCATACTTGATTGTGCATCATGACATGGTTATGTGATGGTTGTTTTACTATGTTGTTTGCTTCTTTCAGGTTGCTTCTCTCGTTAGCTTGGTTTCGTTCGGAGTTGTGAGGATTCGATTCGACATCGTCCGTTTGTCTTCTTCATGGATTCGTTCTTCTTCCTTGCGGGATTTGAGGCAAGATGACCATACCCTCGAAATCACTACTATCTTTGCTTGCTAGTTGCTCGCTCTTTTGCTATGCCTATGCTGCGATGCCTACCACTTGCTATATCATGCCACCCATATTGCCATGTCAGCCCTAACCATCCTTTCCTAGCAAACCGTTGATTGGCTATGGTACCGCTTTGCTCAGCCCTCTTATAGCGTTGCTAGTTGCGGTGAAGATGAAGTTGTTCCTCGTTGGAACATGGAGATGTTGTTCCTTGTTGGAACATGTTTACTTGTTGGGATATCACAATATATCTTATTTAATTAATGCATCTATATACTTGGTAAAGGGTGGAAGGCTCGGCCTTATGCAGTGTTTTGTTCCACTCTTGCCGCCCTAGTTTCCGTCATATCGGTATTATGTTCCCGGATTTTGCGTCCCTAACGCGGTCGGGTGATTTATGGGACCCCCTTGACGATTCGCTTTGAATAAGACTTTTCGCAAGGCCCAACATTGGTTTTACCATTTGCCTCACCTATGCCCTTTTCCCTTGGGTTTCGGAGCCGAGGTCATCTTTATTTAGCCCCCGGACCGGTGCTCCTTGAGTGCTGGCCGAACTAAACCACTGGGCGCCCCTCAAAGGCAACTTGAGGTTTGGTTTTAGTTATCGGACTGCTCATCCAGGTGTGCCACGAGACGAGATATGTGCAGCTCCTATCAGGATTGTCGGCACATCCGGCGGCTTTCTGGTCTTGTTTATTGCTGTGAAATGTCTTGTGGCAGGATTCGAGACTGATCGGGTCTTCCGGGAGAAGAATATCCTTCGTTGATCGCGAGAGCTTATCATGGGCTAAGTTGGGACACCCTGCGGGTTTGAACTTTCGAAAGCCGTGCCAGCGGTTATGTGGCGAGATGGGAATTTGTTAATGTCGGTTGTAGAAAACCGAAGTTGATCTTAATTAAAATACACCAACGCGTGTGTAACCGTGATGGTCTCTTCTCGTGAGTCAGGAAGTGAACTGATGTTGGAGTTATGCTTGGCGTAAGTAGTTTGGGATCACTTCTTGATCATAGTTGTTCGACCGTGCTTTGCCTTCTCTTCTCGCTCTCTTTTGCGTATGTTAGCCACCATATATGCTAATAAGCTTGCTGCAGCTCCACCTCACTACCTTGCCCTACCTTTAAGCTTAAATAGTCTTGATCTGCGGGTGTGAGATTGCTGAGTCCCGTGACTCACGAGATACTTCAAACCAGTTTGCGGTGCCGATGAAACCGTGCGG
>JAHIAM010011790.1:0-14388 GCA_021605205.1 Aegilops longissima
ATGTGGGTAGACCGTACCAACCTACATCCCCTACATCAGCTAGCCTACCCGTAAGAGTTCATGACGACTTAGTCAACTACATGAGCCCATAATTGGCTTGTGGCTGCACACGGAAGTTTCAGTTTGAATAATCTTATGATCCCTTAGAGCCTGGGTGGCGGTCCGAAGAAATCTGAGCAAGTCTGATAGAAACCAGGTGCCTCAATCCACCCAGATGTGTGTTAGGTTGCCACCTTAGATAAACCATTAATTAACAATCTCACATCTGTCATGGATGTTCACTCACCCAATCACGTCTACTAGCATAGCATAGCATGAACAAGCAAGCGTAGAAGTAACTCCCAAGGTTTCATAAGTAAAACAGTGATAGGTACTACCTCAATCTACTTCCCATCCCACAATTTAATTAGATCCTAATCATGCAAGTGTTTGAGGAAATAGATCTAATGCACAAAGCTGGGTAGTAGAAGGGTATGATCAAAGTGTTACTTGCCTTGCGATGATCCATGAGTCCTAGAGATTGAAGTAACAAGCGGCGCACTCCGGGTGATCTAACGCAGACAAACAACAAGCATACAATAAGTACTCATCTAATGCGGAAATCTCGAATAAAAGATCTAACCGAAAGTTCAACTTAAGAACCACAGGTTGCAAAAGAATCGAATCAAAACAAACTCCGAAAGTCGAAACTCGAGAGAGAAACCTCTCGGTTAGCGATCGAAATTAGGTCAAAATTTCACAGTGGCAAAACTCTGTGAAAGTAGAGTAGTCGAACGGCGGTTTCGTTCTGAAACTCAGCGCTTGAATCACTGATTCCGATAAGCGAGCGAGAAATAAAACAGTTTTGAAAATCAGATCTGAAATCAAATTAGAAAATAACGGATTAATTCCGATTAAAAGAAAAACGACGAGCGAGTTAAAAAGCAAGCGTTCATTAACGAGCGAATCTAACGAACGCGTTCACTGAAGCGAGCGGTTGGTGGCGTCCGTTAAATAAGAAAACCGAAAAAAACAAAACCGATCTAGGTTTTTAAAAAAACGAACAAATATTTTTTTTAAAAAAAACCGGGACAGTTCACGGAATAGACCGAATCGGCGGGCGGTGGCTACCTCCGCGATCACCGCGGCTCTCCGGCGGCGGGGTGGTGACGGCGGGTCTGGAGGCGAGGGGCGGCGGGTTCGGCGGCGGCGTCGTCTGGCGACGAGGGCGACGGCGGCGGCGCTTGAGGCGTCGGCGGCTCGGTCGGGAGAGGCGGGTGGGCGGCGATGGGGAGAGAGAGAGGGGGGGTATATAAAGGCGGCGGGGTTGCTTGGGAGGGGTCGAGGAGGAGGCGGGCGGGACTCGGTGGCGGCTTCGTGCTCGAGCCGGACTCGGCGCGAGGAGGAGAGATGGGCAGGGCGCTGGGGGAGGGCTGGCTGGCTGGGCAGGCTGGGCCTCGGTCGAAGTAGCGTTTTTTTATTTTAAATAAACTTTAAAACAAAACAAATAAAATAAATATCAAATGAACTCCAAATTAATTAAAACAAATTTTCTCCGACTCATAAAATGAATCGAACAAAATGAACTTTAAAAACAAAATACATGCAAATATTTTTTAAAAGCTCATTTTTGCCTAAGCAAAATAAATCTCCAAAACCAAATTTGGTTCATTTATAATATCTTCATTTTCCTAATTGTTTGGGAAAGTCATATTATTCCCTCTCAAGATATTTTTATAGGAAAAACTTTATGAAGATAATTTAAATAATCCAATGATCCTATTTTCAAAATTTGAGAGATCCCAAATATGAAAATTATGAAACTTCCAACTCTCTCCGAGGGTCCTTGAGTTGCGTGAAATTTCTAGGATCGGAAAAATGCGAGAAAATATGATATGCATGATGACCTAATGTATAACATTCCAAATTGAAAATTTGGGATGTTACAAACCTACCTATAAGATGAATCTAGCCCTCGAGATTGGGTTAACTAGAAAATAGGTGAGGTGGTCCTTAAGCAAAACTTCCTCTCTTTCCCGGTGGCTTCATCCTCGGTGTGGTGGCTCCTTGAACTTTGCAAAACTTGATAACCTTGCTGCGGGTAACTCTGCTGGCATAATCGAGAATCTTAAGCGGCTTTTCCTCATATGTCAAGTCATCCTTCAACTGAATTGCCTCCGGTGCACTGTGTCTCTTAACGGTACCTCTGCTATCTCTGGGTGACATTTCTTCAATCGAGAAACATGGAATACATCATGAACTCCCGACAGTCCTTCCGCAATTCCAACTTATCATAACTTCTCCCATGCGTTGCAAAATCTTATATGGTCCAACAAAGCGGGTGCTAATTTTCCTTTAACTCAAAGCGCTTAACTCCTCGAGCGGGGATACTCGAGATATACTCTGTCTCCAACCGTACTCAATCGCTTTGCGCTTTGAATCGGCATAGCTCTTACATGCGGACTGGGCTACCTTGATCAAGCGGTCGACTATGACCCAAATCGAGTCATATCTGAGCGGGTCTTTGGCAAACCTGTGATGAAATCCATGCCTAGTTTATCCCACTTCCATTGGGTATCGGCAATGGTTGTAACAATCCTGCTGGCTTCGATGTTCGCCTTTACTTTTCGACATACGCCGCAAACTGCTACATACTCCGCAATATCCTTCTTCATTCCGGTCCACCGAAAATATTCTTCAAATCCAAATACATCTTGGTATTTCTGGGTGAATCGAATAGGGTGAATCATGGGCTTCTTGTAAAATCAACTTCCCGATCTACGGGTCATTGGGCACATAAACACGGTCTTCAAACCATAGGGTATCGTGCTCGTCCTCACGAAATCCTTTAGCTTTTCCTTTGCTCATTTTCTCCTTTATAGAGGCAACTTCCTTATCGCCTTTTGGGCTTCTCGATTTTGTCCATCGATTGTCGATTGAATTTCCAATGCTGCTACATAGCCTCTCGGAACTATTTCCAAACATAGCTCTCGAAGGTCCTCGGCTAACTCATTGGGTATTTCTCCCATCATTAGGGTATTGGCGTGGCTCTTACGGCTCAATGCGTGCTGCTCGACATTAGCCTTTCGGGTGATAATGCAATCTCATATCATAATCCTTGATTAGCTCTAACCATCTCCTTTGTCTGAGATTCAATTCATACGTGTGAAGATGTACTTCAAACTCTTGTGATCCGTATATACTTCACAATGATTTCCAATGAGGAAATGTCTCCACGTCTTCAAGGCATGCACTGCGGCTGCTAACTCCAAATCGTGAGTGGCATAATTCAACTCATGGGGCTTAAGTTGTCGTGAAGCATCTGAAACAACTCTTCCTTCCTGCATAAGCACTGCTCCAAGTCCTCGGCGTGAAGCGTCATAAAACACCTCATAATCCTTAGTTTGATCCGCAATATCAAACTGGTGAGGTAACCAATCTTTTCTTCAACTCCTGAAAACTTGCCTCACAGTCCTCGGTCCATATGAATTTGTTTTCCTTCTTCAACAATTTCATCATAGGCTTTGCAATCCTTGAGAAATTCTCAATGAATCTTGGTAGTATCCTGCGAGTCCAAGGAAACTCGAATCTCTCCAACTGTCGTTGGTGCTTCCCATTTGGTTACGGTCTCAACCTTTGTGGGGTCAACTGCTATTCCTTCTCCGGATATAACATGTCAGAAATCCAACTTCCTTTAGCCAAAACTCACATTTGCTGAACTTGGCATACAACCTGGTGTTCTCTTAGTTTCTCCAAAACCAATCTCAAATGTTCCTTGTGTTCCTCTTCATTCTTGAGAAAATCAAAATGTCATCAATGAACACCACGACGAACTTGTCCAAAAACTCCATAAACACTTTGTTCATCGGGTTCATGAAATAGGCTGGTGCGTTAGTCAGTCAAATGACATAACGGTATACTCATACAGTCCATATCTAAGTGGTAAATGCTGTCTTGGGTATGTCTTGCTCTCGAATCTTCAAGCGATGGTACCACGATCGCAAGTCGATCTTAGAAAACACTTTGGCTCCTTGCAAGCGATCAAGCAGATCATTTATCATAGGTAGTGGGTACTTGTTCTTGATTGTTACTTCATTCAATCCACGATAATCAACAACCATTCTCAAAGATCCATCCTTCTTCTCTACTAACAAAGCGGGTGATCCCCAAGGTGAAGAACTTGGGCGAATAAAACCTTTATCCAATAGTTCCTTAATCTGCTTCTTAATTTCTGCCAAATCCTTTGCGGGCATCACATGCGGTCGCTTCGATATCGGGCCTGTTCACGGCAACAGCTCGATTAAAAACTCAATGTCTCTATCCGCGGCATTCACAGCAACTCTTAGGAAATACATCGGGATAATCCTTCACCACTGGTACTTCTTCTGTACCACTCTGTTAAGCAATTAACTTGTGCCCTCCTCGGCTCGTGCCGTGATACATATAATCCTTCTTCCTTGGTGTGGTGAGCAAAATTGACCGTGTGGTACAATCTATGTTTCCTCCATACTTTGATAACCAATCCATTCCTAATATCACATCCAATCCTTGGGATTCCAGAACTATTAGGTCTGAGGGGAAAACATAGTGTCCAATCCGTAGTGGCGATCGATCACACCATTTACTAGCCATGTACTCTGCTCGGGTGAGGTTACTAGCATGGGTGACCTAAGGGCTTGGGTTGGTAACTGGTACTTATCCACAAATCCCTTGATATGTATGAATGCGATGCACCAGTATCAAAAAGAACAACTGCGATAAAGACTTAACCAAAAACTTACCGATTCTTGCATCGGGCTGATCTTCAACCTCCTCCACATCAATGTGGTTCACTTGTCCCCTGTTGAAAGGGTTGGGCTTCTTTCGAGCTTCCATTGCCATTTCCATTACGGCCTACGGGCAGTCATTTGCATAATGCCCGGTCTTGCGGCACTTAAAGCAAGTAATGTGACTCAGTCTACCTTGGATGGTGTGAAGCGGGTTGGTGCGGTTCTGTCGTTGCTTCCTCCATTCCGTTCCCATTCTTGGTGCCATTATGGTTATCTGAATTACCTCCTCCATGGGTATCTGAAACTGAATTCCTGATTTAGGGTATAACGTGGCTTCTTTGGGCTCGAGTTATACTTTCCTTGTCCATACTTCGCTTGCAGTTCTAAATTCTGCTGCTTTCCCTCAATCATGAGAGCTCGGTCTACTAACTCCTGGTAGTTATTGAAACTTGCTACCATCAACGGCATCTGAACTCATCATTCAGTCCTTCTAGAAACTTCTCTGTTTAGCTGCATCCATGTAGCGTCATCCAGGGCATAACGTGCTAATTTGCTAAAGTCATCCACATCCGCCAACATCCTTCCTCCTTGGCGTAAGTTGCGAAACTCACGCTTCTTCATAGCCATGGCTCCTGCTGAAACATGGGCTGTGCGAAAAGCTTCAAACCGATCCCATGTGGCGGTGTCTCACGGATAAGTGGCTGTGAAATTCTCCCACCATCTTCTGCTGGGTCCTTCAAGTTGATGTGCTGCAAACTTCACTCTTTCACCATCTGTGCACCCTGCGGTGGTCAGCTCCTTCCTATCTTGCGGAGCCGGTCATACTGCTACAATTGGCTCGGTGCTATTGGAATACACCGCGGGTTCAGTCTAAGAAGCGAGTCGGATGATCCATGGTGGTGGTGGTGGCGGTGGGTTGTTGTTGTTGTTGTTGTTGTTGTTGTTCGCACCAATGTTTGAATCGGGGTATTCTGCTGCTGGATCAATTGGGTGATCTCTGGCGGAAAAGCGAATCCGGGTCGCGTCTGGGGGCATCTGAAGGGTTTAGAAAAGAAGAGAATAGAATAGAATGAGGTCTAAGGGAATCACTACCCAAATGCACATGAGCAAATGCACACAAAATCACTTCATTCAATCAAACAAGGGCTTACAACGATCTAACTATCGCAAAAGTCGTGTACTATAATGTTACATGGAGGAATACTACTAATATGTGGGGACTTCTACTAATTTGAACCGGTGGAAGACTCCATGATGTCTGCTCGACCGTCTTCAAAGTCGGGTTCACTTGGATCCGAATCTGAGTCGTCAATGTTGATGTAGTCGATTTGATGCTCGACATCTGGTCTTCATTCACGAGTGCCAACTTCTTCTTGAGTTCTTGATCTCGTACTTAAGATCGTTATTGTGTCTTGCCGAGCTACGATCTCGTCCATGTAGTCCTTGCGTGTAGTCTTTAGTTCTTCTTCCACTTGATGATCCTTTCGTTCGTCTTACGCAACTCCAACATGTCATTGCACATTTGATTCTCTTGGCGTCGAATGTGTTGATTTAACTCTGGATGAATGCGCAATGGACCTATCCTTCTTGGTGTTGACGACGCCCCGGTTGTCATCTCGGCGTCCATAAATCTGGTATATGGTGTCCTTGAGATCTTCTTGATAGACTTCTCCAATCGTCCCATGGTGATGTGAGCTGCCATGCTCCTTCCGGACTCAAGTTGGTGCCTGAAAACACTATCTATTGGCTTGGTGATTGGGGCGAATGTCCTTCTGGAGCGTGAGCATGAATCTTCCAGCGCTCCTCTTGAGCGAGTGGCGTTGAAAGTTCGGTGAAGCTTGGTAGTCAAATGTTCGGTACTTAGTAACTTCCTTCAAGTGAAATCCAAAAGGTGTGCCTTCATCCGGTTGGGTGTACTTGATCTTCGCGTCCGTCATCCTAAAGAGAGTAGAAAAGATGAGGAGTTAGAAAAAATGAGAAGAGAGAGTGATCTATGGCTTTAACTTAGTGGTCGTGTCCTCACGGTCGGCGTGTGCTCGATACCATTCTCTCAGAGCGACCGGACCGAATGGATCTAGCGCTCGTGCTCGGTGTCATCCACGGATCGAGAATCTTGACACCACACGATGCTTGAAGGATTTATAGCGAGTAGCAATCACACACTTATTACATCGATGTCCACAAGGGAACTGAATAAAAATATGGCTTAAGGCCATCTAATGATAACAGCGGAAGGCTTGGAAGATAAGCGAGTCCATCAACTCCAGCGGCATCATGAGAATAGAACCACGACCTAACACCTTACTGTAAATGCGAAAAGTGCATAGCGTGAAAAGTTGCAGCCAAAACAATTGACACATGGAATATCTTGGCAATGTAACACATAAAGAGCAATGAATGAATAAGCCTATACTACATGCATATTTGGCTGATGGTAAGGCTCTCTGGTTACATTGCATAAAGCTGATTTTTCCCTACAACAAAGGAATAATTTTATTTAACTATCATGGTGGTTGTTAAACATTGAAGATGGTTGTGACATCCTCAATCCCAATTTAAAAGTACTCATGAAACCCAATAGCTTTTATTTAGAAGTAACATGTTGAGATTCACATGATAATCAAGTACCGGATACTCAAATTGTCCATAACCGGGACACGGCTAATCATGATTAGTTTATTACACTCTGCAGAGGTTTGCGCACTTTTCCCCACAAGACTCGATCGCCTCCGCTTGATTCTCGACTACATGGTGTTTGAGAAGCGGATGGCCGAGACATAGTCTTTCGTAAGCGCTAGCACCTTACATGTGGGTAGATCGTACCAACCTACATCCCCTACATCAGCTAGCCTACCCGTAAGAGTTCGCACGACTTAGTCAACTACGCAGAGCCCATAATTGGCTTGTGGCTGCACGGAAGTTTCAGTTTGAATAATCTTATGATCCCTTAGAGCACAGGTGGCGGTCCGAAGAAATCTGAGCAAGTCTGATAGAAACCAGTGCCTCAATCCACCCGGATGTGTGTTAGGTTGCCACCTTAGATAAACCATTAATTAACAATCTCACATCTGTCATGGATGTTCACTCACCCAATCCACGTCTACTAGCATAGCATAGCATGAACAAGCAAGCGAGAAGTAACTCCCAAGGTTTCATAAGTAAAACAGGTGATAGGTACTACCTCAATCTACTTCCCATCCCACAATTTAATTAGATCCTAATCATGCAAGTGTTTGAGAAATAGATCTAATGCACAAAACTGGGTAGTAGAAGGGTATGATCAAAGTGTTACTTGCCTTGCGATGATCCATGAGTCCTAGAGATTGAAGTAACAAGCGGCGCACTCCGGGTGATCTAACGCAGACAAACAACAAGCATACAATAAGTACTCATCTAATGCGGGAAATCTCGAATAAAAGATCTAACCAGAAAGTTCAACTTAAGAACCCTGGTTGCAAAAGAATCGAATCAAAACAAACTCCGAAAGTCGAAACTCGAGAGAGAAACCTCTCGGTTAGCGATCGAAATTAGGTCAAAATTTCACAGTGGCAAAACTCTGTGAAAGTAGAGTAGTCGAACGGCGGTTTAGTTCTGAAACTCCAGCGCTTGAATCACTGATTCCGATAAGCGGCGAGAAATAAAACAGTTTTGAAAATCAGATCGAAATCAAATTAGAAAATAACGGATTAATTCCGATTAAAAAGAAAAACGACGAGCGAGTTAAAAAGCAAGCGTTAGATTAACAGAGCGAATCTAACGAGCGCGTTCCTTTGAAGCGAGCGGTTGATGGCGTCCGTTAAATAAGAAAACCGAAAAAAACAAAACCGATCTAGGTTTTTAAAAAAACCGAACAAATATTTTTTTAAAAAAAACCGGACAGTTCACGGGAATAGACCGAATCGGGCGGCGGGCGGTGGCTACCTCCGCGATCACCGGCGGCTCTCCGGCGGCGGGTGGTGGTGGGTCGGGAGGCGAGGGGCGGCGGGTTTCAGCGGCGGCGGCCGTGACGACGAGGGCGACGGCCCGGCGCTTGAGGCGGCGGCGGCTCGGTCGGGAGAGGTGGCGGGCGATGGGGTGGGAGAGAGAGGGCAGGGGTATATAAAGGCGGTGGCGGGGTTGCTTGGGGAGGGTCGAGGGAGGCGGGCGGGCGGGACTCGGCGGGCGGCGGCTTCGTGCTCGAGCCGGACTCGAGCGCGAGGAGGAGAGATGGGCGGGCGCTGGTGGGCGGGAGGCTGGCTGGCTGGGCAGGTGGGCCTCGGTCGGCGGTAGCGTTTTTTTTAAATAAACTTTAAAACAAAAACAAATAAAATAAATATCAAATGAACTCCAAATTAATTAAAACAAATTTTCTCCGACTCATAAAAATGAATCGAACAAAATGAACTTTAAAAACAAAATACATGCAAATATTTTTTAAAAGCTCATTTTTGCCTAAGCAAAATAAATCTCCAAAAACCAAATTTGGTTCATTTATAATATCTTCATTTTCCTAATTGTTTGGGAAAGTCATATTATTCCCTCTCAAGATATTTTATAGGAAAAACTTTATGAAGATAATTTAAATAATCCAATGATCCTATTTTCAAAATTTGAGAGATCCCAAATATGAAAATTATGAAACTTCCAACTCTCTCCGAGGGTCCTTGAGTTGCGTGAAATTTCTAGGATCGGAAAAATGCGAGAAAATATGATATGCATGATGACCTAATGTATAACATTCCAAATTGAAAATTTGGGATGTTACACAAATCTTCTTAGATTATACGGACGCCGGGGACGCAAGCGAATTCGTCACAATAGCCACTAATCTGGGGAAGCGATTTCACCGTGCCGAGCTCGGTGAACCAGATTCTCCCGACCCCCATGAGCCAGCGGAAGAGCAGGAGGCTCATTCCACGGGATCCTGAAAGCACAAAAGAAAATGATGGGGCGAACGAGGCAGGCCCGTCTTCTTGAGGAAGCGTAAAAGGTGGGATGATGATTGGGATCCGAAGATGACGATTCGGGGACCCGGGAATCTCTAGATCCGGTGGAAATCGTTCTGAAGGGGATGCACAAGGGTACAAGCGAGGGGAATTAGGTTGGCCACCAACCGCTGCCTTTCTATCTGAGTTCTTCCCTCTTGATGCTTTGAGCGACTCCTAAATTTCACAAAGTCCTTTTTTTCTTTCTTATTTCAAATCCAAATCGAAATGCGAACTTGATAAATTAACTTATTTCTCACAATTCTTTTGGTTATGTCTTCTCCTATTTACTTTTATATTCTCTTATTTAATAATAATAATGGAATACTTGGAATTAGTAGAATTCTCAAACTCGGAACCAACGCTTTACTTTTGAAGGCGAGATCCGAACAAGGACCCTAAGAATCTGGAAGATATCTCGAGAAAAGGTTTTAGCACCAGTTTCTCATATTTGTACTCCAGTTTATCCAAGTATCCCAATGGTGTAAGACCGTCGACTATTTGGGAAAAAGGAGGAAAATCACTCGATCTCTGATTTTGGAGAAATAAGCGGCTCACAAGGAATGGAGAGACAGATTCTCTATTTGATCTCGAAGTCCTCATATAACACTTCTTCCGGTCGGATCACTTGTTGGAAAAACATAATGCTCACACATGTTCCACACGGGCAAGGAAGCATAATATCATGAAGGCCGTCGATAATCTTTCTATAGGTTCCCGAAGAGAATGGTCTCATCACAAAACACTTCCTATATGTTCTGTTATTTGAGATTCAAAGAAGCAAGCAAGTTTTTCATATCGTTGTTTTGTGTAGTGATCTCTGTTCATGGAGATCACGAGGCCCTTGATACCGAAGTGGTTAGGTGGGATAGAAGAGAGGAAAGAGGGCTTCTATCACATAGTTTCTCTTTCGGGGTACATAGGATGACCCTCTCGTCATTACCTTTTGTGCTTACCCGTAGCTAGTTATGCACGAAGTCATGGATGATGCTATTCCCATCGAGAGATGTCTTTGCAAAATGGAAGCTGTGTTAGTCCTCGGCTAAAATCATCTTCCTTTATTAAAGACCATATATATCCATATGTAGATAGAAGAGGGATATAGTCGTTTCAAAGCTAAGGTGAGTCTGTTCTAGCTAATTCCTCGATTCCACTTTCTTGTGCATGCATGTAAAAGGAGTCCAGCCCACAAGGAGAGGGAATCCACAATAATATCTGTTTTAGATGCTTTCTACTATGTTTCAAGTGATCAAAGAATAGTATCTTTAGACAGAACTGAAATAGCAGATCTGATTCGAATGTTAAGGTTATTAAAGCTTAAAAGAAAAAGCAGTCATAGGTTAGGTGACTAAGAAAAGAATGTGGAAAGGGTCACGGATAGGATTGGTATAACAGAGATTTCTCAGCATGTTTCTATCTGGTTGGTATCCGCTGGTACCATTCATTGTGAGTGCTTTTAGGGGTTGCTCAACTCTCGGCTATTTTCACCATCTAAATGATTGCATCTTCCCGTTCTCACAATTTCTCAAAGGTTATTGTATTGATACTATGGAATTTATAGTGAAAAAACAATAGGGTTCAATTCGATTCATTTTGGAAACTCTAGCGGGGCCATCCCAAATTCCTCTCAGCTGTAATAATTGAATAAAAGGGATCGAGAGCTTTCCAATCCAGCAACATACATCTATCACCTAGGCATAACTGCCAACATCGGTATGCGAGAAAGAATCCGTTTAGAGCGGTTTAGAGTCGGAACCAAGGCAAGATATCCAGGATTCCGTATAGTAGAGGAACGAACACACTTTGGGCTTTCCCTTTCAAATAGGCGACACTGGATCTGATCAACACAGCCAATGCTTCTTTTAGACCTAGAACCGGACGAACATGGAAATGGTTACAAGGCATCAAGCGGCACTTGTCCTATCATACCTTCTGTTGTGGCTTTAGACTATGTATATTCCACTCTTTTGGATGCGCACCGCACTTCATCGATGAGAAAGCCGGTGCACGAAACCCAAACTCAAAACCACCATTCCTTTAGTTGGACCGGCATACATATCTTATCTCGTGAAGAAACCGGGAATATTGATTTGAGTAAGCATCGTATCCTGATCCTGCTATTGATGTAGATTTAGCCACACCAGCTTTTGAGCCCATAGCTGCTGCCTCTGTAATCGAGGAATATCCCGTCCCGAATTTTCCCTAAAGTATTATGGGATATCTATTATTATTGGCAACTTGTTTAGTTCCCGCAGAAAGAGATGCACCATAGTATCCCTCGGGCATGGGCCAACCACCAAGGCCAGTAACTAGAACAACTCAATACTTTCCACCATCCACAACCCTTGATTTCTCATATTTGTGCAACGGCTGTTACGGCACTATTCTCCGATTTCCACCCATTGTTCACATTCTATATACCTTGCCCCTCCTCCCAACTTCATCACACCGCCTTTTTAACATTGTTTTGAAACAAAGGAAACATGCAACTGCCCGTACTTTCCCACTTGTATAGCCCACCACTTAATTAATGCGCGACCTGATGTGGGTCATATTGGATGATCGTGAACCTAATTATATTCACACAGTAGCCAATGACCAATACATAATCTCGAATCCTCACCCAGCTCGGTTGATTAGATCTCCCTTTAATTCATATATGCTACTTCGGTCCGGGCATAAGTGGAAACCCATTGATCTCGGGATCGGGACTCGAACTTAGAAGCTCTTCCTCTTTTAGCAACGGATTGCTCCTCGCAATAAATATGGCTCGGTGTTGGATCAATAGCTCCTGTTTAGGAAGGATGTCATGGGCCCCAAGCATCCTCTTAAATATGGTGAATGAAGAGAATTGGACCAGTTCTTGAATAGGAATGATGGGTATCCTTGTCATAGGGCTATGTTTACATCGAGTCTAGTGGCACCCTTTAAAGTAGTGCGGCTGGATTTCTGCTGAATAGCTTGATGGGTCAGGCAGATTGATAGGAAAGAACCCTCGCCATCTGGAATCACTATCTTCCGTTGATGTTCTCATTCTCCTTCTCTCATTTCGTGATCGTATAAGCTAGATAGGCTTGTAGTTTCCGGGTTGCTGGGTTCCATTTTTCTTTGCTTGCTGCATATCTCACTCAATCCCTTGCTTTCGAGAATAGCATTTCCCTAAGCGCAAGTTGTGGGTCGAGTTGGCGGATCGAAGTAGAATACTTGACTTCTCTAAGATGCGGGAGGAGCAGAACAGTCATGCGAAGAGAGAAGCGGTGAGGATGGGACCAGAAATGCATTCGATTTTCTTGAGTGAAGTAGTTGAAAATGTACCACCCTTTACGGGATCTTCTCAGTGCGCCAACCCTAGAATGTTATATTATGATGGCGCTGGGCTGGATCCTCCACTCGAGGAGGAGGTAAGCTTGGTCCTTGATGGCAGCAGCTTGCTTCGCCAGATAGGGCTTCGTTGGTCTCTCTTTTCACTATCACTGAAATCCACCTCCTCTTTAGAAAAATGAGAGCTGCTCTTTGGTAGTTCGGTAGTCCCAAGTAAGCTATCAACTCGGTGTCCAATCAGTTCGAAGTCGGCTTGTCAATGGAAAAGGTAGCAAAGAATATCGTATTAAGATGTTGGTAGTACAAAGCAAGCTACTTGATGCATTCACTCAATTGGCTCCCTAATCTTGCCTTTCAAAGAAAGGATAATGCGTGGGAGTGAAGCAGTTGACTCTCTGTGTATTGAGGAGTTACATGCCGTGCACTGTGTGTCCGATCGAGTTCTGCGGTCTACGGCTGTATCCGACCAATTATCAAAGCGCGGTCCACCTCTTTCTATGCTTCAATTTAGTAGCGCAAGTAATGGTGGTGTTTGTTGTACTATAGGTAATGGGTTCGTTCTCTCGTTGTCGGTATGTATTGAACTACCGCAATCTTTGGACTAGTGGGCCCCGTCTATCTATTAGCCGTCTATCTATTAGACCTATCTAGAAGTAGAAGTTCGTTGCATTCCGGAGATGTAGAATCGAGTGTTTAGCTTACGGGCATTGTGCTAAGTTTGCATCGAATTGAAATCTGGCACTACTACTCAAACACGAAAGCTAGGAAGGGAATAGAAGGGCGGGTAGATCAATGTGATGATAGCACCACGCCGAGCATCGAAGGCGAAAGTGAAACATCGTCGGTAACACTATCGTTGTAGTCTTGCATTATCCACTTTGGATCATGACTAATCATATATAATGCTCAATGCTATGCAAAAGCAATAAAGGGAGATTGTCTTCTAACTAACTATATAAGTAATTTATATAACTAGATGATTCTCGTTCAAAAGATTTTTCCCATTATCATTATATAGAGGCGGAGGCGTAGCAATAAAAAAGCTTGCTTGTTGGGCTGATGAGGCTCGAGAAAGACTGTGAAGTGAAGATCGCCATTACGAAACCATTTGTTTGCTTTGGGCGAAGTTCCTTTATAGGAGCTCACTTCCTTGCTTTGGTTGGTTGGTTGGTTGAACTTGCTTTTTAGGTGTGGTGCCTGGGTCTAGTTTCATTTATGAGTGTTGCGTATATTTCCGTTAGTAATGGTTTTGAGCTTGGGAAGAAGGGATATGGGTATGGCATCGTCCAGATTTGATCTAAGGCTAGTTCCGTGTGTGCAGCTACTATCTTATCTCAATATCAGGCTAAGGCTTG
>JAHIAM010011790.1:39938-126437 GCA_021605205.1 Aegilops longissima
CATGTCCAAAGGCCTTTCCATTAAATCTTTATTCATCTTTCTTTCAGCAATCTATGCATAATTCTACTTCTTGAACCACGAATCCGCTTTTGAAAATGGATAACTAGCTCCATTCTCGTCAAGTACTAAGGATGGGCCCAAAGCACACTTTTGAAAGGCATCACCACCTTAAAACCCAAAAGTAGGAAGTCTAGCGTGCTTCTTTAGTGCTGCTCTTCGATCGGATGCTTTCTCATTGAACGAGGCATATTAAAGTGCAAGAAGTTCCAGGTCGAGTCCCGAGAAGGTGATAGTTGATTTTGATCATGAAGTTGGCTTTGGACTTTGGAATTGATTACGGACCCCACCGCTCAGACGCCCGCTTTGCGGGGCGATCCCATTACGGATTTTACGGAGGGGACATGCTTGACCCAGTAAGAAAACGGGAATTCAGAAATATTCTGAATTTCTTGAAGACCAAAAG
The DNA here is from genome assembly GCA_021605205.1 of Aegilops longissima. NCBI lineage: Eukaryota > Viridiplantae > Streptophyta > Magnoliopsida > Poales > Poaceae > Aegilops > Aegilops longissima. Next base: position 40,402 of record JAHIAM010011790.1, read on the forward strand.
CAGAATCTAACCTTCAAAATGAGAGAATCGTAATAAAAGATTTTTTAGCGGGGGCGAGGTAGTAGTTATGAATCCAGGCAATCAACCACTACCTAAAAACCTGTGTTGGACAAGCTGCGTCTTTGGGGATCAGCAGGGATTTTGTCGTAAAGGAATTGCGGAAAAGGAAAAGGGACTTCAAAGCTCAATAGAGACGGTCCCACTTCTATCGTGGCCTTCTCGGGTCTTGAGCAATGTTAATTTGCATTGATTGCAAACAGGTGCGGGATTCTCGGCGCAAACAAAGAAAGGAATCAGTCTCTTGATCCGCGCATGCCTCAAATTCATTTTCCTTTGAATTACTCATTTTTTTGAATTTTGCACAGGAAACTTTTCTAGGAGAAGTTTGAATCCATTCCGCTCGGATATTGATCGGTCTTGGTTTGACATGGTTTACGACATGGTTCCCTAAGAGTGAATTTCTCCATTAGCTAAACCCTTTATGACCCTACCTTTGGACTCAGATTTTGTCTCAGACACAATCAATGAAGGCCCCCGACATATGTTGCAACGTCTTCAATAGCATGCTCTTACTTCGTCTTTCCCTTAATAAGTCATCAAATTTGGTGCTTTTCGATCCCCAGTTGCAATGGGGAACAAAGGCAGAAATACAATAGAATCCTCCATTTAAGTGGTTCTTGCTTCTCCTTGTTCCTGCTCCTAACTCCTCCCCGGGTAGTTCCCAATGTTTGGCACTTTCCATACTTCGTGGGTGCAACATCAACAAATTCGCTCATGATCAAGTGACTATATTATGTTAACTGTTAGTATTTTGTTCATTCCATCGGTATGCTCCTGTGTACTGTAATTGTGATCTGTTTGCCGTAACCAAGGGTCTTTCTGTGGAAACCTTCACGAGCAATTGTCGTTTTTGATGGTTTTTCCGCTTTTCACAACTGCTCTTTCCACACCCCGGATATCTGGTGCCAAACCGTCGCCCTTTCCTTATATATTCGATAATCGAGTTTGCTATCTTTGTGGCATTCATTGTACAAGTTCGTGAAAAGGGCTGGAAGAGTAGAATGAGGGATAGCGGCTCGATCGAGAAAAAGAGGAGTAGACTAGAAAACCTAGAACTTCCAAAGTCACTATCAATGAATTCTAGAAATTCTAAACCAACATATGATCTGTATAGACGGAATCTCAGATAAGAACCTAACGAAGTTTCATGACTCCTTCATGGAATATAGGTCTTAGTATATAAATAATGTCGATTCGAACTCGACGAGTCGTTATCATCTGTTGCCCTAATCGAGTCCATTAGCTCTTGTTGCCCTTCTATGGTGGGGATCCATAGAGTTCGTTTTATGAAATATCTGAAAAGTAAAAAGAAGAGAGCAGGTGGTTGCAATAATCACAAACCATAGAAAAAATGCATATCCCGTGTGTGCTCTAGTTTCGGTTCTCCTAGACCACCATTATGAACCAAAAACAACCATACCTAGTGAAGGGAGCTCTTCGAGCTGTCGGTGGAAAGATGGAAATTGGTTCTAAAAGAGCCGAGCTAGGGATAAGAGATATGGTTGGTTGGTAGAATGGAAGGAATGCTATTCTAATGGGAACCGGAAAAGAATGGTTCCCAATACGATTGCTCAAGAAGAGAGAAGAAAGGAAGTAGTGAAAGAAGAAATAAAATGCAGCGGATCAAAGTGAAAAATCATATATCTACTAAGTCAAAACGTCCAATGAGAATGGAGATCAAGAGGGACATGAAATCCATTAGCAGCTCTATCAGTTATTTCATTATTAGCATTCCTTAACGAATAGAAAAAGAAAGAGATCACAAGCTGTCGGTGTACAAGAGTAGGGGTACCCTAGTATCCCGAACTCGTGCACGGGCATTCGCAGCACCCCGCGGCAAGGCTTGCCAGGTGACCGCCAAGATCCTCTGTGGTTCCTTTGGAGCCATTCAAGAACAAAGTATTTAAGCCAAAGAGACAAGGCCCCGGCAAGAGGAGCTTGCCGGGAAGGCCAACCAAGGCACCTAGAAGACAAGGCCCCCGCAAGAGGAGCTTGCCGGGAAGGCCCGGTGAGCGACAAGCTTCCGGGCGCGACAAGGCAACGACCGCGGCAAGGCGCTTGCCGCGGCAGACTACCACTCCGTTTCTCCGCTCCAGCTCATCCACCAACATGTCGCCATGGGTCCTTTCCAGGCGCGCGTGGCAAGAGGCTGTGCGGCCAGCGGAGCGCGGTGGTAAGCGGTGCTGACAAGATTGCCATCGTGGCGAACGGTGGCGCCCCTGACGGTCCTTTTCCGCACTGTTTAGTCGACTTAGACGGGCATTTAATGCTTTTGTCCCCTGCCGTCAGGGTTAGGTAGGGTACACTGTACAAGTAGCTGTACCAACCGCAACTCATTTTCCCTTTTTTGCCCTTGTCTACGTTGCCACCTGTCGGAGACCCCTTGAGCATATAAAAGGAGGCCCATGCACAACGTAGAGGGGGGGGTTCGGTTCATTCGAAACCAGAGAACACTCACGCTAGATCTTGTAGCTCTCAGCGCTCCCTAGCAAGAACACAATACAATCAGACAAGCAGCAGTAGGAGTATTATCTCTCCGGAGAGCTCCGGCTGGGTAAACTGCTCGTGCTGCCGCCTCGATCGCTCTTCGTGCGACCTCCGCCCCCACCAAACCGAAGGGGCTCGGTCCGCCGGTCCCATAGGTGTTCGTGGGTCGATCAGCTTCCCGACATCTTTGGCGCGCCCGGTAGTGGGGCGTCGAGGCTATGTGAACCTAATCCGGCGTTCACACGAGCTACATCTTCATCATCTTCATCGACATGCCACCGAAGAAGAAAGCTTCGCGGCAGCGAGCCGCCCACGTCGATCCCACCACCACCGGAGCAAATGGGTGGTGGGGTAGACACCGCGGAAGAACGGCGCCGCAAGGAGCTCATGATGCTGCCAAGTCCAAGGACAAGGATGCATGACCTTGGCGTCTCAGACACGCACCACGCCCATCTCAGGGCGCGGGACCGACAGCGCCATGGTATTCACAGTACCATACGCCGTCGGATCAAGATCGAGCTGGTGGATCCCTAGGCCCTCAAGACCAGCGCTGCACGCCAACATCTTTGGCACGAAGCGAGGCACGGTCGCTGGGCGGGATCTCGCTCCTTCTAACATAGTTAGAAGTCCGAGCATATCCCGCTCCTCGCGCCGTTCGCCACTGCCACCCACCACTCCAGCAGAAGCTTTGGCGAGAGCTCAACTGCTCCTAGATTACCCTCCAACAGCCGACAAGGTCGATGAATGGAGGGCCACCATCCAGAGTCTCATCGGCTTTGCCAACGGCGACACTCCGCGGCAACCGACTACATCGCTGCCGCGGCAGGACGACAAGGCACGAGCCGGTGGTGACGAAACCTGTGGGGGTGCAACTACCATGCACTCTCCACCCCGAAGGCCAAGATCGCCAACTCGTCGGATCCACCTCGACAGCGGCTCCACCCCGCCATCGGATCCACGAGCTCGTCGCGATCAGCGCCAAGTTCTTCACGAACGACAGCGAGAAGACGCCGAACTCGCGATCGAAGCGCCAAGAGAAGCGCGACGTCAATCCGACCAGCGCGCTGGGCCCTCTGTCGACATGCATGCGCCCGAGGAACCAGCGACTTGGCGACGCGTAGGTTGCCCTGCGCTCACTCGTGAGCTGCGGCAAGTCCAAATGGCCCAGCAAGAAGAATTTCAAGCCGACGTGCGAGAAGTACGACGGCAAGACGCATCCGTCGAGTTCCTCGGCATCTACACCATTGCGGTGCAAGCTGCGGGGCGAGACGACAAGATCCCGCCAACTACTTCCCCGCTGGTACTCAAGCGCAACGTCGATCCTGGCTCATGCACTTGCCGGACAACTCCATATCCTCTTAGGCGGATCTATGCCATCAGTTTGTTGGCGCCTTCACAGGCGGCCACAAACCTCATGGCCAAGAGAGCAACCTTCATCTGCTCGCCCAGAAGGAAGGAGAGTGTAACACCCCGGATGTAACTTTCCATATTTGTAACTCCAACTCTTGCCATTTTCGGCATTGTGATATGATATTCCCTCCATGGTTGGGTTTTTCTTCATTTTGCATTTTGTCCATGTCATGCATTTCATATCATGTCATCATGTGCATCGCATTTGCATACGTGTTCGCCTCAATATTCCGAGCATTTTCCCGTTGTCCGTTTTGCAATCCGCACTCCTATGTCCCCGGCGCCCCTTTTACGTTTTCCGTGAGCGGTACTAAACTTTCTCGGAATGGACCGAGCCTTGCCAAGTGGCCTTGGTACACCACCGTAGACCACCTGTCAAGTTTGGGTCATTTGGAGCTCGCTTGGTACTCCAACGGTTAACCGTGACTCTCGCAAAGGCCTCTTTTAAGTTGCAGCCCAACACCCTCCAAAATAGGCCAATAACCCATCTAAGTCACTTCCATGCTCTCCGTCGTCGGATCACGATCGTGTGGGCGAAAACCGCACCTCATTTGGAGCTTCCTAGCTCCTTCTACCTATACATATGCATCTCCCCTCCAAATCCGGATCAATTCCCCAAACCCTAGACGAAATCCCTCCGCTCACGGACACGTCCGGATCGGACCGACGCGTCCGCCGCCTACCGCAGCCAACCAGGGCTGCCACGTGGCCCCGGTCCCCCTTCGCCGCCGATCCGCGCCAGCCCAGCGGGGCCCAGCGCCAGCCCCGGCCCAGCCCGCGCCCGCCCGCTGCCGCTGCCCGCCGCGCCGCCCGCCGCTGCCCGCTCCGCCGCTGCCCGCCGTCGCCGCCGCCGCCGCCTGCCGCCGCGCTGGCCATCCCAGCGCCGCCGCCGCCCGCGCCTCCTCCTCGGCCAGCCCTCTCCTCCTCGGCCCGAGCTCCGGCGAGTCGCCGCCACACCACCTCGAGCAGCGGATCCGGCCGGATCTGAGATCCACCTCAAGGGTTGACTTTCTCCTTCCCCGAATCCTCTAAGTCTTTTTTCGGTGATATTTGTTGCATTTTAATCGTGCCATAACTTTGCACTCGTAGTCTGCGTTTACGTGCGTGTAATATGTCAAAATGTTCGTCTCAAGTGTAGATCATTTCATATCATTGCATCATTTTCATTTGAGCTCATCTTGATGCCCGAAATGATGTTAGAAGAGGGCTATGTGATGTTAGTTTCATTTCTTAATGTAACATGCACTTTGTCATTTTTCCATGATTGATGTGTGCACCCTATGAACTTGAGTCCTACATGTGTTTTGTAATATGCCATGCCATCTTTCCAGGGGTGTATGCCATGTATTTTTGTGATCCATGTGGTGACTAGCACAAGCATGCAAAATAGGCTTCATGATGTTGCTGATTTCAGCCCTGTTTTGTTGATATTTTTATGCCATGTAAACTTGATGCTACCAAGAGATCCATGCATATTTTGAGATACTTCAGTAAAGATGTTTTTAACATATGGTTATGCTCAATCCATCCATGCCTTTGTTTGCAATTATGGAGTGCCATAGCTTGAGTCAATCGAGCTCTACTTTTGCTATAAAATGTTTCCTAGCAGATTGTTTACATGTTATTCAATTTTGCCAAGGTTGTTGTAGTTGATCCGTGTATGCTATGATGTTGTTCTTGCCATGTATAGATTCTATGCCATGTCTTCTTGATGTATGTATGCTTAGATTATCATGAAATGCTCTGTAGTGAGTGCATCGAGCTCTTAAACATGCCTACTTGTTATCTGTTTTTGTCATGCCCTGTTGCTGAATCATTAATCTAAACTTGCTATATTGGCATGGGTGTTACTATATTTTCTGATCCTTTTGGCTCATGGTCAGTAAGGGACTTTTGTTCTATGGTTTGAGTAGATTCATTCCATGCCTTGTTTTGCTATTATAAGTTCCTGTAGCATGTTGTTTGCTTGCTCTGAACATTGCTACGATGCTGTTTCGCCATGTTCAATAATTTCACTAAGTCTGTGAAGTGATATGTTTTGCATTTTGCCATGCTTGTTTGGACCTGTTATGTTGTGATTTAGCCCTAGCTCAGTGTTCATCTTTTGTCAAGCATCTTGAGTAGATCACTGACATATGCTTTTTCTGGTACGTTTGGGTGCAGTAGCTTAATTTCTTGTTGCTTGCTATGTGGCATCATCTTTGTTAATGGCAGATTTGTGCCATTCTTGTTTTGCTTGTCATTTGCAAACCGTGCATCCGATTCCGTGATCTTTATATCGATTTCAACCGAAATCATCTCATCTTTCCAGCGGCATACTTGGTTTGCCAAGTTGATGCCTGGTTCATCATTTTCCTTCCGAGCGCGATACGCATTGCATATCACATCTCGCATATCATGCCATGTGTTGCATCATGTTGCTTGTGCATTGCACCGTGATTTATTGTGGTTCCTTTGTTTGTGTTCTTGCTTTGGGTAGAGCCGGAGACAAGTTCGTGAACGAGGAACCTGTTGAGAACGCTTACGAGGATCAAGCTTTCGACAACTCGAGAACTTTGCGCAAGATGACCATACCCTCGAAATCACTTCTATCTTTGCTATGCTAGATGCTCGCTCTTTTGCTATGCCTATGCTACGATGCCTATCACTTTCTATATCATGCCACCCATATTGCCATGTCAACCTCTAACCATCCTTTCCTAGCAAACCATTGATTGGCTATGTTACCGCTTTGCTCAGCCCTCTTATAGCGTTGCTAGTTCCGGTGAAGATGAAGTTTGTTCCTTGTTGAACATGGAGATGTTGTTCCTTGTTGGAACATGTTTACTTGTTGGGATATCACAATATATCTGCTATAATTAATGCATCTATATACTTGGTAAAGGGTGGAAGACTCGGCCTTATGCCCGGTGTTTTGTTCCACTCTTGCCACCCTAGTTTCCGTCATACCGGTGTTATGTTCCTTGATTTCGCGTTCCTTACGGTTGGGTGATTTATGCAACCCCTTGACAGTTCGCTTTGAATAAGACTCCTCCAGCAAGGCCCAACATTGGTTTTACCATTTGCCACCTAAGTTTTTTCCCCGGGTTTCGCGAGCCCGAGGGTCATCTTTATTTTAAACCCCGGACGGTGCTCCTTCGAGTGCTGGCCCGAATCGAGCTACTCATGGGCCACCACGGGAAACTCGAGGCTTGGTTTTACTTGTAGCTAGTCTCATCCGGATGTGCCACGAGAACGAGATATGTGCAGCTCCTATCGGGATTTGTCGGCACAATCGGGCGGCTTTGCTGGTCTTGTTTTATTCTGTCGAAATGTCTTGTAGTCCGGGATTCCGAGACTGATCGGGTCTTCCCAGAGAAGGAATATCCTTCGTTGACCGTGAGAGCTTATAATGGGCTAAGTTGGGACACCCTGCAGGTATTATCTTTAGAAAGCCGTGCCGCGGTTATGAGGCAGATGGGAATTTGTTAATGTCCGGTTGTAGAAAACCGAAGTTGACCTCAATTAAAATACACATCAACCGTGTGTGTAACCGTGATGGTCTCTTCTCGCGGAGTCCGGGAAGTGAACACGGTGTTGGAGTTATGTTTGACGTAAGTAGTCCAGATCACTTCTTGATCGCTACTAGCTTCACGACCGTGCTTTGCTCCTCTTCTCGCTCTCTTTTGCGAATGTAGCCACCATATATGCTAATCGCTTGCTGCAGCTCCACCTCAAAACTCTGTCCTTCCTATAAGCTTAAATAGTCTTGATCTCGCTGGTGTGAGATTGCTGAGTCCCGTGACTCACAGATTCTACCAAAACAGTTGCGGTGCCGGCGATGCGTGCAGTTGACGCAACCGAGCTCAAGTGGGAGTTCAACGAGGAACGTGGTCGTTACTATGTGTCTTTTCCGATGATCGTAGTGGAGCCAGTTGGGACGATCGGGGATCTGTGTAGCATTTGGGGTATCTTCTTTTATTTTGGTTCCGTAGTCGGACCTTGAGTGTAATCTGAATGATGGATGTTTATTTATGTATTGTGTGATGTGGCATTGTAAGCCAACTATGTATCTCTTTCCTTATGTATTACATGGGTTGTGTGAAGATTACCTCACTTGCGACATTGCTTTCAATGCGGTTATGCCTCTAAGTCGTGCTTCGACACGTGGGAGATATAGCCGCATCGAGGGCGTTACAAGTTGGTAATCGAGCCATCCCGACTTAGGAGCCCCGCTGATTGTTTCTTTGGCGTTGTTGAGTCTAGAACAAAAATGTTTTGAGTCTTAGGATTATATATATCGGAGAGTAGGATTCTTTTACTCCCGGTCCCTTCGTCGCTCTGGTGAGGTCTCTGACGAGAAGTTTTGACTCTTCTCTCCTCAAATTTCACTAAAAAATTTTAGGATCACGCTGGTATCTTGGAATCGTTCGATGGTTTTGTGACGAGAACATTGTTCTTGGTGCCTCGACATTTAGGGGTTGTGGCGGTGTCCCGGGAGTTGAGCTCCGAGGTGTTGTTGTCACAATTTTATCGTTGCAGATTCTGGAATACCGAGTTTTGCCGACATCGAAATCTCTTTTGTACAGCTTGTTGGTGAGATAACCCGATAACCCAAAGATCGGGCGAGCTCGAGTATTGCCATGACTCGTATAACGGATGCTTTTCAAGGTCGAGGTACACGATTTCGAAGGTTTCTTGGTTATGTGTTGACGGATGGATACAGCTGGATCTAGGTATTGTTAGTTTGGGTGATATATTTTGTGTCCCTGTGATCCCCAACACCAGATTGCATAACCGAAAGTTTCGGAGTTTATAGGTGGGATTCAAGTATCTCTTAGCATTTCTTCCCGCAGATATTTGGTTCGTGATTGGGTAATCCTTACCACTTATTTGTTCCGATCGTACCTTGTTTATTTTCTTCATCAACCTTTAATCAAGTGGCTTCTCACCTTATGGACGTGTGATGTTAACTTTGGAATTCATTCGCTCATCCTTGTTGAATGTTTATTGTGAAGACTATATGTTGCAATTTCTATCCATTGATTCAACTTGTCTATCTGTCTATCAAAGTGCTAACGGATGTCACCCTCTTCAGGATGGCTCCGCCAACGCGTCTGAATTCGGAACGTGATGTTGGGAGTCAGTCGAACCCTCCACCTCCACCTCCGCCTCCGGAGGCCTGGCAAGCTATCATGGCAGCCACCAATGCCAATGCTCAGATGATTTTACAACTCTTGCAAGAGCGTACTCAAGGGCAAGGCAATCAAGGAAATCAAGGCCAATGCAACAACCAGCCGCACTTTGATACCCTCAATCAGTTCCTCGCTAATCAGCCGAAGTCTTTCAGTTTATGTGTCGAGGCCACAGACGCCGACGATTGGCTTGTGGACATCTGCAAACATTTTGAATGTAGCAATGTCGACACGAGGACTTTGTCAAGTTTGCTTCGTTTCAACTCAAGGACCAAGCTGCTGAGTGGTACCAGCAATACAAAGATTCCAGAGGAGGTCGTGTCATCACACAGGATGAGTTCCGCCGAGACTTGAGCTCACCACATTCAAAAGTGTTGTTGAGAGCAAGCGTGAGGAGTTCCGCAATCTCAAGCAAGGCAACATGTCGTGTATCAATACAATATCCAGTTCGAGAAACTCGCTCGCTTTGCTAAGCAAGACGTCCACGATGAAAAGAGTATGATCTATCAATTCAGAGGTGGTCTTAGAGAAGATCTGCAATTAGCTCTTGTGCTTTTGAGCCGAAAAGTATGATGAATTCTACAACATGGCATCAAGCAAGAAGCTGCCCAGCTCAAACGTGAGGCTTCTAAGAAGAGAATCGGGGATGCAGTCCAGTCTTCTTCTTCCTCTCAAGTGGCAGCTAAGCAGCAGAAGTTCTACCTTCCTCCTCCTCCGTTCCGTCGGCTTTATCGCGAGAAGAACTCAGGTGGTCGTGGATCTTCCCACCCACCCAACCCAAGCTATCGTAACAAGTCAAATTCTCAAGCTCCAAGGTCAAATGCTCCTTATCACCGTCCGCTCTCAGAGGTGACTTGCAACAAATGTCAGCAGAAAGGTCACTATGCGAACAAGTGCTTCAACCAAAGGCGCCTTCCGCCTCCTCCTCCTGTGAAATCTTCCAGCAATGCAGTGGTCAAGCATAATCCAAAGCATGCCAAGGTGAATATGATGAATGCAGCTCAAGCAGAGGATTCTTCTGATGTGATAATGGGTAATCTTCCAGTTAATGATATTCCTGCAAAAGTTTTATTTGATACTGGTGCATCGCATTCTTTCATGTCATATCCTTTTGCATCGAAGCACAATTTTGATACAGAGGAATTACCCAAAGCATTGCAAGTTATTTCTCCGGCTAAGCATTTGAGCTCTAGCATGATGGTTCTGAATGTCGGTATCAAGATGGGCGATTACAGATTTCTGGCTAAACCAATTGTCCTTGGTGACTCGGATATTGATCTTATTCTCGGGATGGACTGGCTTTCTCAGCACAAAGCTCAGCTTGATTGTGCTGCCAGGGAAATTCAATTGACTCACTCTTCTAATGATGTGATCATCTATGCCACTCGTGATGAAACCATTCGGTTGTTTTCTCTCAATGAGAAGGGCGAATTGATGCTATCTCTCGATTCCGATCGTTTGTGAGTACCAAGATGTCTTTCCGTAAGAGCTTCCAGAATGCCTCCTCATCGGCCGATTGAGTTCGTTATCGATCTTGAGCACCGCATGAACCCGCTTGCAAGCGCCCATACAAGCTTGGACCTAATGAGCTGAAGGAATTGAAGAAGCAGCTCGATGAACAAGAGCGTCTGGGTTTGATCGGACCGAGTTCATCTCCTTGGGGTTGTGGTGTTCTTTTGTCCGGAAGAAGGATGGCACGGACCGACTTTGCGTCGATTACCGTCCATTGAATAAGAAGACAATCAAGAACAAGTATCCACTTCCCAACATCAATGAGCTTTTCGAGCAACTCAAAGGTGATAAAGTGTTCTCCAAGCTTGACCTTCAGTATGGGTTATCATCAGATTCGCATTCGTGAACAAGATATTCCCAAGACAGCATTCGAACAAGCTTTGGTTCTTATGAATATCTGTCATGTCTTTCAGCCTTGTCAATGCTCCTCCAACATTCTCTCGGATGATGAACTTCATCTTCAACCCCTACACCAATGAATTCGTCTTGGTCTATCTTGATGATATTTTGGTCTTCTCCAAGAATAAGAAGGATCATGCCAAACATTTGCGATTGGTGCTAGACAAGCTCAGAGAGCATCAATTCTATGCGAAGTTTTCCAAATGTGAATTTTGGCTTGATGAAGTGCTTTATCTTGGTCATATCATCTCCGCCAAGGGCATCACTGTTAATCCCGAGAAGGTGTCGAAGTTGTGAATTGGGAACCTCCTCGAATGTCAAGCAGCTTCAGCAGATTTTCTTGGTCTTGCAAGCTATTGTCAAGATTCGTTGAGAACTTCTCCAAGATTGCAAAGCCTCTTTCCAACCTCCTCCGAAGCATGTGAAGTATGTCCGGTCTCCCGAGTGTGACGTTGCTTTCAATACTCTCAAAGAGAAACTCGTCACAGCTCTGTCTTGACTCCTCCGATGAATCCAAGCCATTCAAGTTTTTCGTGATGCTTCTCTTCAAGGTCTCGGTGCTGTGTTGATGCAAGAGAAGAGAGTTGTGGCCTATACCTCTCGTCATTTGAAGCCCAACGAAAAGAACTACCCCACTCATGATCTTGAGTTGGCGGCAGTTGTCCATGCATTGATAACATGGAGACATCTCTTGTTGGGAAGGAAAGTGGACATTTTCACCGATCACAAGAGCCTCAAGTATATCTTCACTCAACCCAACCTCAACCTCAGGCGAACTTGATGGGTCGAAATGATTCAAGAGTACAACCCAAGTATTGAATATACTCCGGGCAAGGCCAATGTCATTGCAGATGCTTTGAGCAGGAAAGCTTACTACAACAATTTAATCCTCAAGCCCTTCCAACCGGATCTCTGTGAAGCTTTCCGCAAGCTGAGTCTTCAAGTTGTTCCTCAAGGCTTTCTTGCCAACCTCATAGTCTCTCCTACTTTGGAAGACCAAATTCGTGAGGCTCAACTCCTGGATACCATGGTGAAAAAGGTGAAACGTGGTATCGACAAGGGCATTTCCAAGTACAAGTGCTTCCACATTGATGACAAAGATACTCTTTACTTCGAGGACCGGATTGTGGTTCCAAAGGGTGATCTACATAAAGTCATTATGAATGAGGCACACAATTCGCTTCTATCCATTCATCCTGGAAGTACGAAGATGTACCAGGACCTCAAGCAGTCGTATTAGTGGACTCGAATGAAGCGAGAAATTGCTCAATTCGTGAATGAGTGTGATGTATGCAGAAGAGTGAAAGCAGAACACCAATGACCAGCTGGTCTCCTCCAACCTCTTGCTATTCCAGAATGGAAGTTTGATCATATCGAGATGGACTTCGTGACTGGTTTTCCAAAGTCCAAGCGTGGAAATGATGCTATCTTCGTTGTCATTGACAAGCTTACTAAAGTAGCTCATTTTCTTCCTATCAAAGAATCTATCACAGCAGCTCGGTTGGCGAGCTATACACCTCGAGGATTGTCTCCTTGCACGGCATTCCACAAGTGATCTCTTCATACCGTGGCAGCATCTTTACCTCCAAGTTTTGGGATTCTTTTCAGAAGTCCATGGGCACCAACATTCGTTTCAGCACAGCTTTCCATCCTCAAACAAGTGGCCAAGTCGGCGGGTCAATCAAATCCTTGAAGACATGCTCGGGGCTTGTGTCATTTCCTTCGGTATGAAGTGGGAAGATTGTCTTCCATATGCCGAAGTTCTCCTACAACAACAGCTTCCAAGCGAGTTGGGCAAGGCCCCATTCGAAATTCTCTATGGCAGGAAGTGCGTACTCCTCTCAATTGGTCCGAGACAGGTGAACGCCAACTTCTTGGCAACGACTTGATCACAGAGGCGAAAAATGTGCAAATTCATTCGTGAGAATCTCAAAGCCGTGCAATCGCGCGGAAGAGCTATTATGATGACAAGCACCGTGATGTGGCTTTTGAAATTGGAGACCATGTCTACCTCGCGTCTCTCAATGAAAGGCACTCGCCGCCCGGTATCAAAGGGAAGCTTGCCCCTAGATACGTGGGTCCTTTCAAGATCATTGGCAAAAGAGGCGATCTCGCCTATCAACTTGAGCTTCCTTCCAACTTCGCGAACGTGCACGATGTGTTTCACGTGTCACAGCTTCGCAAGTGCTTCAAGACTCCTGAGCGCACTATCAACTTTGAAGAAATTGACCTTCAAGAAGATCTCTCTTATCATGAGCACCCCGTTGCTATTCTTGAAGAAACCGAGCGCAAGACTCGCAACAAGTCAATCAAATTCCTGAAAGTGAAGTGGTCACACCATTCCGACCGAGAAGCCACTTGGGAGCGCGAGGATCACCTCCGTTCCGAATATCTGGAGTTCTTTCAGTCCTAGATCTCGGACGAGATCCTCTTGTAGTGGTGGAGTGTTGTAACACCCGGATGTAACTTTCCATATTTGTAACTCCAACTCTTGCCATTTTCGCATTGTGATATGATATTCCCTCCGTGGTTGGGTTTTTCTTCATTTTGCATTTTTCCATGTCATGCATTTCATATCATGTCATCATGTGCATCGCATTTGCATATGTGTTCGTCTCATGATTCCGAGCATTTTCCCGTTGTCCGTTTTGCAATCCGGCACTCCTATGTCCCCGGCGTCCCCTTTTACGTTTTTTCGTGGCGGGTACTAAACTTTCTCGGAATGGACCGAGGTTTGCCAAGTGGCCTTGGTACACCACCGTAGACCACTGTCAAGTTTGGTCATTTGGAGCTCGTTTGGTACTCAACGGTTAACCGCACTCTCGCAAAGGCCTCTTTTAAGTTGCAGCCCAACACCCTCCAAAATAGGCCAATAACCCATCTAAGTCACTTCCATGCTCTCCGTCGTCGGATCACGATCGTGGGCGAAAACCGCACCTCATTTGGAGCTTCCTAGCTCCTTCTACCTATAAATATGCATCTCCTCCAAATCCGGATCAATTCCCCAAACCCTAGACAAAATCCCCTCGCGCCGCCACGCCCGCAGCCAACCAGGGGCTGCCACGTGGCCCCAGTCCCCAGCTCGCCGCCGACCACGCCAGGCCCATGGGCCCCAGCGCTGCCCTCCTGGCCAGCGCGCCCGCCCGCCTTTGCCCCTCCGCCGCCGCTGCCATTGCCTGTCGCCGGCCGGCCAGCCCGCCCATGACCCCGGCCGCCCGCCGCCCGCGCCTCCTCCTCGGCCGGCCCTCTCCTCCCCTGCCCGAGCTCTGGCGAGCCGCCGCCCGCCACCTCGAGCCAAGACGGATCCGCCGGATCTGAGATCCACCTCAAGGGTTGACTTTCTCCTTCCCCGAATCCTCTAAGTCTTTTTTCGGTGATATTTGTTGCATTTTCATCGTGCCATAACTTTGCACCCGTAGCTCCGTTTTGTGCGTGTAATATGTCAAAATGTTCGTCTCAAGAGTAGATCATTTCATATCATTGCATCATTTTCATTTGAGCTCATCTTGATGCCCGAAATGCTGTTAGAAGAGGGCTATGTGATGTTAGTTTACATTTCTTAATGTAACATGCACTTTGTCATTTTGCCATGATTGATGTGTGCACCCTATGAACTTGAGTCCTACATGTGTTTTGTAATATGCCATGCCATCTTTCCAGGGGTGTATGCCATGTATTTTTTCATCCCTGTGGTTACTAGCACAAGCATGCAAAATAGGCTTCATGATGTTGCTGATTTCAGCCCTGCTTTCTTGATATTTTTATGCCATGTAAACTTGATGCTACCGAGAGATCCATGCATATTTTGAGATACTTCATAAGGTTGTTTTGAACATATGGTTATGCTCTATCCATCCATGCCTTTGTTTGCAATTATGGAGTGCCATAGCTTGAGTCAATCGAGCTCTACTTTTGCTAAAAATGTTTCTGGCAGATTGTTTACATGTTATTCAATTTTGCCAAGGTTGTTGTAGTTGATCCGCTTATGCTATGATGTTGTTCTTGCCATGTATAGATTCTATGCCATGTCTTCTTGATGTATGTATGCTTAGATTATCATGAAATGCTCTGTAGTGAGTGCATCGAGCTCTTAAACATGCCTACTTGTTATCTGTTTTTGTCATGCCCATTTGTTGAATCTGTAACTAAACTTGCTATATTGGCATGGGTGTTACTACATTTTCGGATCCCTTTTGGCTCATGGTAAGTAAGGGACTTTTGTTCTATGGTTTGAGTAGATTCATGCCATGCCTTGTTTTTCTATTATAAGTTCCTGTAGCATGTTGTTTGCTTGCTCAACATTGCTACCGATGTTGTTTCGCCATGTTCATAATTTCACTAAGTCTGTGAAGCTGATATGTTTTGCATTTTGCCATGCTTGTTTGGACCTGTTATGTTGTGATTTAGCCCTAGCTCAGTGTTCATCTTTTGTCAAGCATCTTGAGTAGATCACTGCCATATGCTTTTTGGTACGTTTGGGTGCAGTAACTTAATTTCTTGTTGATTGCTATGTGGCATCATCTGTTAATGGCGATTTGTGCCATTCTTGTTTTGCTTGTCATTTGCAAACCGTGCATCCGATTCCGTGATCTTTATATCGATTTCAACCGAAATCATCTCATCTTTCCAGCGGCATACTTGGTTTGCCAAGTTGATGCCTGGTTCATCATTTTCCTTCCGAGCGCGCGCGCACGCATTGCATATCACATCTCGCATATCATGCCATGTGTTGCATCATGTTGCTTGTGCATTGCACCATGATTTATTGTGGTTCCTTTGTTTGTGTTCTTGCTATGGGTAGATCCGGAGACGAGTTCGTGAACGAGGAACCTGTTGAGAACGCTTACGAGGATCAAGCTTTCAACAACTCGAGAACTTTGCGAGCAAGATGACCATACCCTCAAAATCACTTCTATCTTTGCTATGCTAGATGCTCGCTCTTTTGCTATGCCTATGCTACGATGCCTATCACTTGCTATATCATGCCACCCATATTGCCATGTCAACCTCTAACCATCCTTTCCTAGCAAACCGTTGATTGGCTATGTTACCGCTTTGCTCAGCCCTCTTATAGCGCCGCTAGTACCGGTGAAGATGAAGTTTGTTCCTTGTTGGAACATGGAGATGTTGTTCCTTGTTGGAACATGTTTACTTGTTGGGGATATCACAATATATCTGCTATAATTAATGCATCTATATACTTGGTAAAGGGTGGAAGACTCGGCCTTATGCCTGGTGTTTTGTTCCACTCTTGCCGCCCTAGTTTCCGTCATACCGTGTTATGTTCCTTGATTTCGCGTTCCTACACGGTTGGGTGATTTATGGGACCCCTTGACAGTTCGCTTTGAATAAGACTCCTCCAAAGAAGGCCCAACATTGGTTTTACCATTTGCCACCTAAGCCTTTTTTCCCCGGTTTTCGCGAGCCCGAGGGTCATCTTTATTTTAACCCCCGGACCGGTGCTCCTTCGAGTGCTGGCCTGAACTGAGCTACTCAAGGGGCCACCACGGGAAACTCGAGGCTTGGTTTTACTCGTAGCTAGTCTCATCCGGATGTGCCACGAGAACGAGATATGTGCAGCTCCTATCGGGATTTGTCGGCACAATCGGGCGGCTTTGCTGGTCTTGTTTTATTGCTGTCGAAATGTCTTGTAGTCCGGGATTCGAGATCGATCGGGTCTTCCCGGTAGAAGGAATATCCTTCGTTGACCGTGAGAGCTTATAATGGGCTAAGTTGGGACACCCTGCAGGTATTATCTTTCAAAGCCGTGCCCGCGGTTATGAGGCAGATGGGAATTTGTTAATGTCCGGTTGTAGAAAACCGAAGTTGACCTCAATTAAAATACACATCAATCGCGTGTGTAACCGTGATGGTCTCTTCTCGGCGGAGTCCGGAAGTGAACACGGTGTTGGAGTTATGTTTGACGTAAGTAGTCCGGGATCACTTCTTGATCGCTACTAGCTTCACGACCGTGCTTTGCTCCTCTTCTCGCTCTCTTTTGCGAATGTAGCCACCATATATGCTAGTCGCTTGCTGCAGCTCCACCTCAAAACTCTGTCCTTCCTATAAGCTTAAATAGTCTTGATCTCGCTGGTGTGAGATTGCTGAGTCC
Source organism: Aegilops longissima (assembly GCA_021605205.1). NCBI lineage: Eukaryota > Viridiplantae > Streptophyta > Magnoliopsida > Poales > Poaceae > Aegilops > Aegilops longissima. Next base: position 57,556 of record JAHIAM010011790.1, read on the forward strand.
CGTGACTCACAGATTCTACCAAAACAGTTGCAGTGCCGGCGATGCGGTCAGATTGACTAACCGAGCTCAAGTGGGAGTTCGACAAGGAACGTGGTCGTTACTATGTGTCTTTTCCTGAGGATCAGTAGTGGAGCAAAGTTCGGACGATCGGGGATCTGTGTTGCATTTGGGGTATCTTCTTTTATTTTGGTTCCGTAGTCGGACCTGGAGTGTAATCTGAATGATGGATGTTTATTTATGTATTGTGTGAATTGGCGCTGTAAGCCAACTATGTATCTCTTTCCCTTATGTATTACATGGGTTGTGTGAAGATTACCTCACTTGCGACATTGCTTTCAATGCGGTTATGCCTCTAAGTCGTGCTTTGACACGTGGGAGATATAGCCGCATCGAGGCGTTCTGAGAGCCCCCGCGCAAGTTCATTCGTAGAGATTCAGCCGTGTACAGCACAACATCCCAAATGTCCACCCTGCCGCTGTAATCAGCGCGTTCCATCGAACGTCGCGGAACCGCAGGATGCGGAGGAGATGGCGATGTACAAAATCAAGGACGTCGATGAGCTATATGCCCTGGCCGACAAGTGCACGTCTTTGAGGAAGGAGGAGACTCCCGGAGAGAATGTAGAAGCGAAGTGGGATCGATAGTGAGGAGGCTGCCCGGCAAAGAAAAGCGGCGGCGGAACAATAGAAAGAAGAAAGGCAGAGATGTGCTAGTTGTCGAGCAGTCCGGCAACGGAGGTGGCGCCAAGAAAGCCAAAGTTGGTAGCTCCGGCAAGGAGGTTGCCGCGGGCACCAACTGCCAGGCTGTGGCTGTCGCCGACAAGCAGGACGACTTCAACAAACAGTATTGCAAGATCCACCGCACCAAGGGCCATGACCTCGAGCTGCAAGAAGGTCGAGCAGCTTGTCGAACAGCGAAGGCTGAGTACGAAGCGGCGCGACAAGGAGAAAGCTCGGGAAGGTTTGGAAGAGCTGGCAAGAAACGCCCGGCCGGGAGGACGCCGTGGCAAGGCCAAGCAACGGCAAGGAGACAGACCTCCCGTGGCGCGACAAGGATGAAGATGACGACGACGATGAAGACATGGAAGATGATGAAACCGACGAGCAGGAGTTCCGAAAGCCACAGAGGTCTGTGCGTTGACGGTGGTGCATCTCGCATACTTCACACCGCCAACTCAAGCGGTGGATGCGCGAAGTCAATGCGGCGTAACCATCCATCGCGCCACGCAAGCCTCGAAATGGTCCAGACGCCTATCATCTTTGATATTGAGGACCACCCCGATCGATCGCATCTGCGGTCGGTGCTTGCCGATGTTGGTTTCACCAACTATCCGCAACCTCAAGGTCACTAAGATGTTAGTTGACGGTGGGGCGGCTTGAACCTGATCTCCTCCGCAGTACTCCAGAAGCTTCAGATCCCTGATGGCGAGCTCGAAGAGACCGGCACATTCCAAGGAATCAATCCGGGAAGGAGCAAGCCAAAGGGAAAAATCACGTTGCCCGTGACATTTGGCAGCGAGTTGAAGTTCAGGACTGAGAGGGTCACTTTTGACGTTGCTGACTTCCCATTGCCTTACAATGGGGTACTTGGCCGACCAGCACTCGCCAAGTTCATGGCAGCCTCTCATTATGCATACAACTTGCTCAAGATGCCAGGCCCGATAAGTGTCATTTCTGTCCATAGCGACAAGAAGGATGCTCTTATCTGCGCGGAGAAGATCTACCGGAAGCAGCAGCTGCAACAGATAGCAAGTCACTTGTCGCTGAAGCTCCGGGGAAGAAGAAGACCAAGTCCGCAAGAGCTCGATGCCCACTCCGCAAGCGCACCTCTTGAGTGTTGCGCTACCGTCGAGGACGCACCATCGAGCTCCACCGGCAAGTGTAAGAAGACGATGGCAGCTCCACCAAAGACCAAGAAGGTGTCCACCAAGGAGGATGGCTTGGTGGTACCTTCACCATCGCTGCCACTCTCGACCCTAAATAGGAAGGCGCTCGTTGCTTTCTCTGCAGGCGAACGCCGACGTGTTTGCGTGGCAACCGTCGACATCCCGGTGTTCCGTGAAAGTAATTGAGCACCATCTTGCCGTGTGTCCTCACGCCGCCCGCCAAGCGAAAGTCGAAAGCAAGCGGTGAGCGCCAAGAGTTCATCGCAGAAGAGATCAAGAAATTGGAAGCGAGAGGCCTTGTCGAGGAGTGCTCCATCCACGTGGTTGGCCAATCCTGTAGTCGTGCGTAAGGCAAACGGAAAATGGAGGCTTTGTATCGACTTTACCGATGTTAATAAAGCTTGTCCCAAAGACCCATTTCCTTGCCACGATCGACCAGATTGTTGACTCCACGGCCGGATGTGATTTGCTTTCATTTCTTGATGCATACTCAGATATCATCGATCTTCATGGCGAAGAGGATGAGGAGAAAACTGCATTCATCACCCCATGTGGCACATACTATTTTATACGGATGCCTTTAGGTTTAAAGAATGCTGGTTCAACATTTGCAAGAGTAGTCCATGACGCTTTTGAGCCACAAATGCACAGAAATGTAGAAGCCTACATGGATGACATAGTGGTCAAGAGCAAGGACAAGGCAACTCTGATTCAAGATTTAGATGAAACCTTTGCAAATCTGCGCAAGATCAACCTCAAGCTCAACCCCGAGAAGTGCGTGTTTGGAGTCCCCTCCGCAAGCTTCTCGGTTCTTTGTGTCTCGGCGGGAATTGAAGCCAATCCCGACAAGATCAAGGCCATTGAGCAGATTGAAGCACCAAAGCGCGTGAAGGATGTACGAAGACTTGCCGGTTGCGTAGCTGCTCTCAGCAGGTTTATCTCTAGATCTGCTGGCGCACCCTGCCGTTTTTCAAAATTTTGAAAAGGCAGGTCCAATGAAATGGACTCGAAGCGGAGGCTGCGCTGCAGACTTAAAGAGATACCTGTCCTCCACCCCAATACTTGTCGCACCTAGGCCACAAGAGAAGTTGCTGCTATATATAGCGGCAACCAATCAAGTGGTTAGTGTTGCGTTAGTAGCGGAGAGGAGGCCGATGATGAGCTAGCAACCACGGCAGAGGCATCCAGCGACAAGCAAGGCACTTCACCGGCAAGCTCTGGTCTCGACAAAGATGAGTCGCTTTCAGCGTATGAGAGGATGCGAGAAAAGGATGGTGCAGCGCCCAGTTTATTTTGTCGGTTCCCTTCTGCAGGGGCTAGGTCAAGGTACTCGGTGTGCAGAAATTGCTTTTGGCCTTCTCATGGCCTCGAGAAAGCTGCGCCATTACATTCAAGCACATGAGATCACGATCGTCACTCGCTTTCGCTGAAGAGGATCTTGCAAAATCCGAAGCAACAGGCAGGATTGTCGAGTGGGCACTGAACTGTCAAGCTTTGGCCTCAAGTTTGAAAGCACTTCAACTATCCAAAGCGAGCATTGGCAGAGTTCATAGCAGAATGGACGCCAACGCAAGATGAAGAAATTCGAAATGAGCATCCCGTCAAGGAAGCGAGCAAAGAGTGGCTGATGTACTTTGATGGTGCCTTTCGCATAAGGTGCGGTGTGGCGTGCTGCTTATCGCACCCACCGGAGAGCACCTCAAGTACATAGTCCAAATGCACTTTCCCAAGGAGCAAGCAACAAACAATACTGCAGAGTATGAAGGTTTGCTTGCGGTCTCGAGATCGCAGAGACCTTGGGATCAAGAAGCTCATTGTCGGGGTGACTCGTAGCTTGTCGTCCGCCAAGTGAACAAGGATTATCAGAGTCCGTTGATGGAAGCCTATGTTGATGAAGTGAGAAAGCTAGAAGAGCACTTTGATGGCCTACAGATGGAACATGTTCCAAGAGGTCGGAACGATATTGCTGATGGCCTCTCAAAGTGCGCCGCACTCAAGTTACCTATGGAACCAGGGATTTTTGTGCTCAAGCTGACTCAACCGACTGTAACGCCATCAACTGGACAGAACAAGAAGAGGAAGTTGATTTCTTGTGACTATTTTCGCAGAGCTTCGAAGCCGCCGCCAAGAAGGTCCCCAAGATCAACACCAAGAGTCTTTGAGGAGCATCTGCTCCGACAAGCCCTAGGGTTTGTTTCGTTGAAGCAGACGCCCCGACAAGTCTTGCTCGGCAAGCTTGTCGGGAACATCAAGCTCCGGCTGAGCCGCAGGTTCTTGCCGAGAAGCGGATGTTCCCGCAGCAGCAGATGTGCCTTTACTCCTTGTTGTCGAGCCGCAAGCTCCAAAGATGGGAGCAGCAGATTGTCCATTTCCTTGAGACGGAGAACTTCCCAAGAGCAAGAAGAAGAAGAAAGAGTAGCCCGGCAGTCAAGTATGTACCAGTTTGTCGACAACACACCTGCATGTAAGAAGACTCAACGGTGTGAAATTGAAGTGTATTCACCGGGAAGATGGATGAAGCTGTTGGCGAGAGATACGGAGGCATATGTGGTCACCACATTGGCGCCAAGAGCACTTGCCGCAAAGCTTTCCGGCAAGGTTTCTTTTGGCCGACAGCCCTCCGAGGATGCAACTGCACTAGTAACCAAGTGTGAAGCATGCGGTTCCATTCCAAACAGATACACCAGCCAGCTCAAGCTCTCGGGCGATCCCTTTATCCGGCCATTTTTGGTGCGGGGCTCGACATCCTCGGCCCCTTTCCCGAAAGAAGTCGGGGCTTTGAGTACTTATGCGTTGTAATCGACAAGTTCACAAAGTGGCGGAAGTGGAAGCGATGAGGAAGGTGACAGCACGGTCGTGATCAAGTTCTTCAAGTCGATTGTTTGCCGTTTGGGATTCCTAACAGGATCATCACCGACAACGGCCCTGATCCACGAGTCGCACCTTCATGCAGTACGTCCAAGATCTTGGCGCCAAGGTCTGCTTTGCTTCCGTTGCTCATCCAAGAAGTAACGGTCAAGCGGAGAGGGCAAATGCTGAAGTGCTGCGTGGGCTTAAGACCAGAACTTTCGAGAGGCTGCACAAGTGCGGAAGAAACTAGATTGAGGAGCTGCCGGTGGTTCTTTGGTCGATCAGGACGACACCAAATCGAGCCACTAGCCAGACACCTTTCGCTCTAGTCTATGGAGCAGAGGCAGTTCTCCCCACGGAACTCATATACGGGTCACCTCGAGTGCTCGCTTATGATGAGCTTGAGCAAGAGCAGTTGCGACAAGATGACGCGCTGCTCCTTGAGGAGGACCGTCTTCAGGCCGCTGTACGAGCTGCTCGTTATCAGCAAGCTTTGCACCGCTACCATAGCCGCAGTTAGTGCCGAAGTCTCGAGGAAGGCGACCTTGTTCTTCGCGTTCAGTCCGCCAAGAATTCCAACAAGTTGACGCCAAAGTGGGAAGGCCCTTATCGGGTGAAACGAGTCACTAGGCTGGCGTTGTCCGCCTTTGAGACCGAAGATGGCATTCCGGTGAGCAACTCTGGAACATCGAGCATCTTCGTAAGTTTTACCCAGAAGCGCGGTTGCGGAACCTGTTCCGCAACCACCTTTTGTACAAGTCTTGCCGATGTTGCATGTAATCCTTTGTACAAAGCCGGGCACAGATCCGTGCATAAGTAAAGCTCATGTGTTTCGCACAACTTGTCGATTTCATGCTTTCATCATTTTATTGCATGTGTTATCTGACACTTTGTGCAGCACCTACACCCGGTAAGCAATAACGAGCCCCGAGGCTCCATAATTTTATTTTCTCTTCTTTCTCCTTCTCAAAGAAAGGAAGGCTCCCTCGCACACAAGTTTGCCGGGGGGGAAGGAGAAGATAGTGGTGTGGGCCAGGCGTCGCTCAAGGAAGTTTTGCCTTACCGGGAAGCAAAGGACAGAAAAGCTAAGTTGCTAAATTTTGAGCAATTAGTTTTAAATTTTAAGTTATCTTCCTCGAACGACCGTATTTTGTATGGAAAACCACATGCGCGGAGGAACCAACTCATAGCTAGTTGCGCCCTTACTTTGTTTCGAGTCCGCTCAACAACTTAAGTGAGCTGCAACTAGTTGCGACAAGGTTGCTTGTCGGAGGCGGCACCGCCACGAGCTCTTGATGTTCCAGACTCAGCCTTCATGCAAAGGTGCTGCGCCTACAAGTTCCCTAAAAGCGAGGGCAAAAACATACAAAGGAAGGAATCAAGTAAAGGAAATAACATTGCAATCATTGCCCGAGATAGAGTTATATTACAAAATAGCTTGTCGCAGCTCTAATAGATTGTTCTCCTAACATGACCAGCAGTGACAAGGAAAAGATAAAATTGGCAGCCTAATCTACGCGGTCGCCATCAACCCTCTTGATCTTGCCCACCTTGTCCACAATGGGTGCGACAAGGGCCTTGAGTGCCTCCACATCAGCATCCGGCGGCAAGGACTTGAGGACGCCGGTGAGGTTGAGGCCTGGATTGCGGAAGGCCACCTTCATCAAGCACCTTCCGAGAGCTCCGCGCAGATCTGGTGCGACTCCTCGGCCAGCTGCTTTGGAATCTCTTGGCTGAGTCATTTGAAGAGCCGTCACCATGCCCTTGAAGAACAAGCTGAGCTTGGCGCTGGGTTGGAGGTGCTCATCGGAGGAATATCCAAGATCCACCATCCCCAGCTCCATCAGCTCCCTGTCAATGGCGGCGGCAACATTCACGAGACCCTCGGTCCAGTGCTCCACATTCTCTCTGAAGGTGTTCTAGGCGGCAACAGCACTCGCCAGCAGCGCCTCGTCGGTTTTGATCTTCTCCAACAAGGCCACCTCCGCTCCTGGCGCCTTCAGCGTCTCGAGTCAAGGTGGTCATCTTCAACTCGAGATCTGCTTTGGAGCCCTTGGCGGCGCTGAGCTCCTTGCTCCTCTCAGCGAGACGGCCCTGCAGCTCGCCAAGAGTGTAGGCGTCCTTCTCGCTCATGCTTGATTGCAGCAAGCTCTTCACGCCCTTCTTGGTGGCCTCCAGCTGCGTCACCTTCGTCTCCAGTTCCTTCTTGGCGGCCTCGGCAGCTGCGGCGACATCCTTTGCTTCCTTGATAGCCCCGCCAAATGTTTGCTCGCTGCTGTAAGCTCCTCCTCATGGCTGTCAAGATTAATCTTCCGCTGCACCAGCTCGCCTTCTTGCGCAAACAGCCTCTCGGCGGCAAGCCGTTGTTGCTCTTCAACCTCAGCCTTCTCAAGGATGAAGGCTTTACACGCCTCGACGATTTGCTCCTTCTCCTCTGGCAAGGCCCGGAGAGCTTCTCGATTGATGCCCGGAGCTCCTCCGCGCGTTTCTCTATGTCTGCTCCGCCCGCGACAAGCGCTTCCCAGATTCCAGCTTGGCTTGTCGGGTGCGGTAGAGCGGCAAGAGCTTCCGCAAGCAGCTGCTCTTCCTCGGACTTCGCCGCTGCTGCTGCTTGGCGCGTTGACCAGCGTCAGCCCGGCGGAGGCGAGCAGCTCTTCGTCAAAGGTTTCTCCCAGCGCCAAGTTGCTCCAATCGTTGCCGCGCACTATTGGGGTTTGGCGCTGAGCGGTAAAGGGCTGCGGGTTCTCTGTACAATCCAACACCAATTTGCCTCCATTCCTCCCACTTGCTGCGGAGCTCTCCTCCAGATAGGCTTCCTTCTTGCTGATCCTTGAGATCCAAGCGATTCCTCCGAAGAGGCTCTCCTCTCTCTACTCGAGGCATGAAGAAATGGCGGAAGAGGGCTACGTTGGGATGGACTCCGACAAAGTTTTCGCAGAGATGTGCGAGAACTGCCATGGTGAGGACAACATTGGGGGTGAAATCAAGGAGGCGGAACCCGTAGGTGTTCATGATATCGCAGAAAAATTCAGAGAAGGGCGGGCAGAGCCCACAATAGAAGAACAGTGTGAAGAAAGGGTACCCAGTTGGGGCTAGTTCAAGCAGCGGCTGGGAGTACCTTCGTCTTGTGGATCTTCGCGTCTCCGTCGACGGAAGAGGTAGTAGTTCTCCCTCGGCTCCCTTGCGGCGAGCTGGGGAAGATGGCCCGCTCCTTCGCGGCGCCATGAGCAGCTGCGCCTCGGCCGACTTCATCCCTTCCCTTGTCGGCTTGAGCCATGGCGGAGGCGGTGGGGAGACCGACGCGCTGGTGGTACTGGTGGCAATGAAGGCGAGCGCTGCTCTCTTGAGACTTGGGAAGAAGGGGGAGCAGCGGTGGTTTTTTGAGATTGGACAGCAAATGGCGAGGTGGGCGAACTGCCCCTGTTTCCCCGCTTATAAGGGGGGCGGACGCCCGCTTTCGAATAAAGAAACCCCCACGATCTCTCCCACGACGCCGCAATCGGCGCGCCGTTCGTGGAGGGCATGGTGGGACCGGAGTGAGTTATTCTGGCGTCAACCAAGGCGTCTGCAGACTGCTTTTTGTGGCTCGCCCAACAGCTCGGCATCGTGTGTGGCCCAGCCGAGGGGCTCTGCCGGTGTACTAGAGTAGGGGTACCCTAGTATCCCGAACTTCGTGCACGGGCAATCAGAAACACCAGCGGCAAGGCTTTCGGTGACCGCCAAGATCCTCTGTGGTTCCTTTGGAGCCATTCAAGAACAAAGTATTTAAGCCAAAGAGACAAGGCCCGGCAAGAGGAGCTTGCCGGAAGGCCAACCAAGGCACCTAGAAGACAAGGCCCGGCAAGAGGAGCTTCTTTGGGAAGGCCCGTGAGCGACAAGCTTCCGGCGCGACAAAACAACGATCGCGGCAAAGGCGCTTGCCGCGGCAGACTACCTCCGTTTCTCCGCTCCGGCTCATCCACCAACGTGTCGCCATGGGACCTTTCGAGCGCGTGGCAAGAGCTGTGCGGCCAGTGGAGAGCTGGTGGTAAGCGGCGCCGACAAGATTGCCATCGTGGCGAACGGTGGCGCCGACGGTCCTTTTCCGCACTGCTTAGTCGACTTAGACGAGCATTTAATGCCTTTGTCCCCTGCCGTCGTGGTTAGGTAGGGTACACTGCACAAGTAGTTGTACCATCCGCAACTCATTTTCCTTTTTGGCCCTTGTCTCGTTGCCACCTGTCGGAGACCCTTGAGCATATAAAAGGAGGCCCATGCACAACGTGAGCGGGGTTCGGTTCATTGAAACAGAGAACACTCACGCTAGGTCTTGTAGCTCTCAGCGCCCTAGCAAGAACACAATACAATCGGACAAGCAGCAGAGGAGTATTATCTCTCGGAGAGCTCGAAGCTGGGTAAACTTCTCGTGTGCCGCCTCGATCTGCTCTTCGTCGACCTCCGCCCCCACCGAACCGAAGGGGCTCGGTCCATGGTCCCATAGGTGTTCGTGGGTCCGATCAGCTTCCCGACACAAGCGTTATCGGTCTCGGATGCATCTATCTATAAAAAGGAGTAGGGCACTGATATGAGATACATACTGGAGTCAAGGATTGGGACCACTAGTTAGAAGGCCAATAAATCATTTTTTTTGTATCGGAAGGGAAAGAAGGACCATCCATTGGCAAGAACTAAAGGTAGGAATCTAGTGGCTACTGCATCAAGCTCCATCCATGATTTTACACTCTAGAGGAGAGAACTGTTGTGAGCCAGCTTCCTAGCGACCTTTCTTATGCGGAAGCAAAACCTGTATTTCTATCTGAGTTTCCTTGATTGCTTAGGGTGAGAAAGCCCATAATATTCCATTTAGATTATGTCTCCCTTTTCGTTGGAGTTACATAGGAGTGGTCCATAGGGGGGCACTAGTTACTGGTTGGGAACCATCGGTCCATAGGCGCAAATAGGGGTCCATCCAGTTTATTCTTTTGGGGTTGTGTGTGGGACTTTCCTCTTGATGTGGAAAAATAGGCTCTTAGGGCATATGCTGCCTTTACTGTAAAAAAGAAAGTCAACGGACTTCATGGACGAGGAGGTGGAGGATGAATGGTATGGCTTGCTCACTTGCTTAAAAACTTATTTTCAAAAATAAGGAGACATAATCTAAATCTCGAATGGAGAAAAGCATATTCTAGTATTTGCCCATAAGCTTATTCAAAATAGGAGTGCTACATAAGCATATGCTAAAGGGGAGGTATCCATTTATTATTTATTTCTTAGCTGGGCCCAACTATGTACAGAAATCTATCTATTATTTCCTGCATCTACAAAGAAAGTAAACTCTCGTGATGATAGAAGAACAACTCTTAGGGGCAGTTGCAAGGAAACTATGAGCTATTTATTGTTCCTTTCTTAGAAAAAAAGATAAAGGATGTCTTATGGTCTATTTTCTTACTTGACTATCCTGCCCGACTTGGCTAATAAAAGATACCTAGCATGACACATCAGCTATGCCATCCGAGCCTGTCCACTTGCTAGTCGGGAAAAATAACCGCTCCGTTCCGTGGGCTTCTTTCGCAGCTCTCTTCACGCCGCTTTACGAGTGCAACCAAGTTCAATAAACCGCTCATGCTAATTCATAGACTATGCTAGTTTCTATCTAAGAGTCCTATGAGACGCTTCCTTCTCATACACATCTGAAGCAACGTTTGATCATCCACATTAGAGAGTTTTGCAGGTCCTTGAGAGAACGTTATCCGGTCAGTTATGACTTGACCATGGTCGAGGTGAAATTGGTCCTGGTCCATAAAAGCGAAAGGTGTTGGGCAAGCACAGAGAAGTCGCTCAAGGGGAGTTCCATAGGAATGTTCAACTTCGATCAACCTTGGTTTGGTCCCATGCCTAAAAAAGAAAGAGCGTCAAAAACAAAATAGGGTGATATAACCCATCGCCGCCTAAGAATGTCTTGACGTAATCCCTACTATGGCTTCCGAAGGATCCAGCTGCTAAGAGGGTCCGAGCAATATCGGATTGATGTGACCGTAGCGGCGATCGGAATCGATCTGAATGAGGCAGTTATGGGACTTATCTTATATAACAATATATATGGAGGAAGGATTCAAAAGCGTGGGGGTCAAGGTGTATATCTGAGCTCCACTTTTGGGCAATGAGCTAGCTTAACCCTGATTGCTTAAGGTTTAATCTGGTCATGTTGGATCTGCTACTAAGAAAGGAAGAGAAAGACTGATTACGACAGCTCAACAGATGAGACATCTCTTATTTACGTAACTGTGCTTAACGTGTGCCTACATTGTTTGATTTACCAGTTCGGGTATTGGATTTTGGAATAGAAAGAATGAAACTAGTACCAGCTTATTGCCCACCGTGCTTTCTACCAACTCTGCCAACCCGAGACGGAATATTGATTGCGATTTAGCTGCACCTGAGCCCGCAACTGCTGCCTCTACTCCGCCTACTTCTTGTGCCGACTTCGCCAGCCTCATGAGTACCGATTTCCTCCTGCTTTGTGTGTGTGCCATTGACTCCTTTAATGGGTGAAACCTACTTAGTTCTCATTTTATTTCGTCTATACAAGAAAAGAAGGATTTGTGTTTAGCAAGACAGAGAATTGAATAAGTAAAAATAAAGTCGTGTGTACCCTTTACTGAAAAGCAAATATGATTGATAGGGTACGACATATTGCTTATTCCTGATTGATCTAGTTGACGACAGTTGCCTTGTTGGACTGATTGTGGATTGGAATAGAAGTTTCTTATATCTGAGATATTCGTGTTTACTGATTTAGCATCTTGGGAATGGAACTTGATGTAACCCATTGGAAACTCTCTTTGAGACTCATTATCTATTATATCTGACAGGCTAATTAAGTCCTTCAATTTCAGAAAGGAGTCTTTCCTTACTTCCTTACACAAAACTGTTATGTTGTTATGTTGCTCGTGCAATCAAAACTTAGAATAGAAGAAAAAGAGTTCCTCGGGACCCATCCTCTTCTCCTTTGCTTGTGTGACTATCAGAAGAAGAATTCCATTCCAAGAAGTCAAATAACAAGAAAAAGAAATGAGGTCAAGATCCGTTGTTACCAGTACCGACGAAATGGAGAAAGTGTCCTCCGGGAACGCAATCTACTACATTAGTTGGTGTAGCCAAAGAAGAGGATATCCCCTTTTTTGACCCAATGGTCTTCAGACCAGACCCATACCATAGCTACAAACACTTTTGAGTCGGAGGAGACTGGCCAAATCGCCTTCTTGAGGCTCTTTGGGCTTGTCGGACGTCAATCTGTATAGCCACTGGTCCCCTTCTTCTTAGTCGTTGGCATGGACGCCATTCTTCCTAGTGAACTCGACGATTCCTTCCTTGCGCGTTCTGCTCGATGACGATATGACTGATAATTAGAAGCGAGAGGCTCTGCTCTCCAAACTTGACCTCCTCGATTCGATCGATGGGAGAAAAAAAAGGTTACGAGCGGCAGAGCACGCACAAGTCTATCAACGTCAACTCAGCCGCGCTTTGGACTGATCCTACGAGTAAGAGGCATTAACAAATCATTTATGATACACCATACTTTCAATAGGCAAGGGCCAGCCTGAAGATCAATGGGATCTTTCTCCAAGTTAAGTTTCTACCCCGAGGAACCGCCATGATGCGTGGGGGTATCGGTCTTTGATAAACTCGTCTCCGCTCATCTTACCTGGAAATGGAAATAAATTATGGTAGATTACCTACCTCATCTGAGATGAAGGAATTTCCTACTTAAGATTCATTTGCCTATTTTGCTATTGATGTGGAGGAATTGGTACTAGCCTACTCGATATGTTCCTTGCCTGGTTCTCTATAGGAAGTGCTTTCAGCAAATGAGGAGGGGAATATTCATAGGTATGAATCTTCCGTCAATGGTTAAGGTTGAAGTGAAGGCAAACCTTCTTTGATTTTTGATGCCTAATTATTTAGCTCTAGTATTGAGAAAGAAACCATTCATACGGCCGAGTCACAGAATGCTTCTTGCTTACAATTCGAGTCAACAACCGTAACTAGAGCACTTAGCCAAGCCTTAGCCTGATATTGAGATAAGATAGTAGTTGCACACACGGAACTAGCCTTAGATCAAATCTGGGATGATGCCATACCCATATCCCTTCTTCCCAAGCTCAAAACCATTACTAATGGAAATATACACAGCACTCATAAATGAAACTAGACCAAGACGCACCGCACCTAAAAAGCAAGTTCAACCAACCAACCAAGCAAGGAAGTGAGCTCCCTATAAAGAAACTTCGCCCAAAGAAAAGAAATGGTTTCGTAATGGCGCATCTTCACTTCACAGTCTCTCTCGAGCCTCATCAGCCCAACAAGCAAGCTTTTTTTTATTGCTACGCCTCCGCCTCTCTATATAATGATAATGGGAAGAATCTTTGAACGAGAATCATCTAGTTATATAAATTACTTATATAGTTAGTTTGAAGACAATCTCCCTTTATTCCTTATGCATAGCATTGAGCATTATATATGGTTAGCGCGGATCCGATGTATAATGCGAGACTACAACGTATAGTGTTACCGACGATGTTTCGCTTTCGTCTTGATTACTGGCGTGGTGCTATCATCACATTGATCTACCCGCCTTCTATTCCCTTCCCTAGCTTTAGTGTTTGAGTAGTAGCGCCAGATTTTGATTCGGATGCAAACTTAGCACAATGCCCGTAAGCTAAACACTCGATTCTACATCTCCGGAATGCAACAAACTTCTACTTCTAGATAGGTCTAATAGATAGACGGCTAATAGATAGACGGGGCCCACTAGTCTGTATTGCGGTAGTCAATACATACCGACAACGAGAGAACGAACCCAGTACCTATAGTACAACAAACACCACCATTACTTGCGTCACTAAATTGAAGCATAGAAAGAGGTGGACCGCGCTTGGATAATTGGTCGGATATAGTCGAGACCGCAGAACTCGATCGGACACACGAGTACGATGCAGAACTCCTCAAGACACAGAGTCAACTGTTTCACTCCTACGCATTATCCTTTCTTTGAAAGGCAAGATTAGGGAGCCAATTGAGTGAGCAGACGAAGTAGCTTGCTTTGTACTACCGACATCTTAATACGATATTCTTTGCTACCTTTTCCAATGACAAGCCAGACTTGAACTGATTGGACACCGAGTCGATAGCTTACTTGGGACTACCAAACTACCAAAGAGCAGATCTCATTTTTCTAAAGAGGAGATGGATTTCATGATAGTAAAAAGAGAGACCAATGAAGCCCTATCTGGGTGAAGCAAGCTGCCGATGCAAGGAGCAAGCTTACCCGCCTGCGGAGTGGAGTGATCCAGTTCAGCGCCATCATAATATGACATTCTAGGTTTGGCGCACTGAGAAGATCCCGTAAAGGGTGGTACATTTTAACCTACTTCACTCGAGAAAATCGAATGCATTTCGGGTCCCATCCTCACGCTTCTCTCTTTCGCATAACTGTTCATTTCCCTCCGGCATCTTTGAGAAGTCAAGTATTCTACTTCGATCATCAACTCGACCCACAACTAGCACTAGGGAAATGCTATTCTCGAAAGGAAGGGATTGAGTGAGATATGCAGCAAGCAAAGAAAAATGGAACCCAGCAACTCGAAACTACGAAGCCTACCTAGCTTATACGATCACGAAATGAGAGAAGGAGAACGAGAACATCCACGGAAGATAATGATTCCAGATGGCGAGGGTTCTTTCCTATCAATCTGCCCCGACCCATCAAGCTATTCATGACAATCCAGCGGACTACTTTAAAGGGTGCCACTAGACTCGATGAAACATAGCCCTATGACAAGGATACCCATCATTCCTATTCAAGGACTGGTCCAATTCTCTTCATTCACCATATTTAAGGGATTCTTGGGGCCCATGACATCCTTCCTAAACAGGAGCTATTTATTGCGAGGAGCAATCCGGTTGCTAAAAGAGGAAGAGCTTCTAAGTTCGAGTCTGATCTCGAGATCAATGGGTTTCCACTTATGCCCGGACCGAAGTAGCATATATGAATTAAAGGGAGATCTAATCAACCGAGCTGGGTGAGGATTCGAGATTATGTATTGGTCATTGGCTCTGGTGAATATAATTAGGTTATTTGATCATCCAATATGACCCGCATCAAAGTTGCGCATTAATTAAGTGGTGGGCTATACAAGTGGGAAAGTACGGGCTGTTGCATGTTTCCTTTCTTTCAAAACAATGTTAAAAAGGCGGGTGTGATGAAGTTGGGAGGAGGGGGCAAGGTATATAGAATGTGAACAATGGGTGGAAATCGGAGAATAGTGCCAGAACAGCCATTGCACAAATATGAGAAATCAAGGGTTGTGGATGGTGAAAAGTATCGAGTTGTTCTAGTTCCTGGCCTTGGTGGTTGGCCCATGCCCGAGGGATACTATGGCGCATCTCTTTCAGCGGGAACTAAACAAGTTGCCAATAATAATAGATATCCCATAATACTTTAGGGAAAATCCGGACGGATATTCCTCGACTACTGAGGCAGCGAGCTATGGCTCAAAGCTGTGTGGCTAAATCTACATCAATAGCAGGATCAGGATACGATGCTTACTTGAAATCAATATTCCCGGTTTCTTACGAGATAAGATATGTATGCCGTCCAACTAAAGGAAGGGTGCTTTTGAGCTTGGGTTTTGAGCGTCGGGCTTTTCTCGATGAAGTGCGGTGCGCATCTAAAAGAGTGGAATATCCTGTTCGCTATCAAGGAAAGAATTGAATCCGCCGCTTGTTTTTCTAGCTATCAAATCCCTTGCCCAACAGAACAGGATCTCTTGCCGCACCGCACGAATCGAATCTGCGGATCAGCGTGGAAATGAATCTCTTGGATGCTCGGGATTGGGGAAGCGAAAGCGATTATCGAGTCAAGTCAGGAAAGGAGTCGAGCTACTACGGTACAAGAAGAATCTATATTCGCAATGAGAAATAACATATGGAATCTGCCACCCAAAACAATAGGAATAGGCTTGCTTGTCCGCTCTTAGATCGGTTCATAGCTCAGCTCGTTTCTAGAAGATGTGAATGAATTCATTTCTACTCTACTCCGGGAATGACCTGTCATTCGTACATTTGTATTCGTATTGGATTGTTGGAAGGAAGCAGTTAACATTCTCGTTCAAGGAAAGGTACTTGTTCGAGGAAAGAAAGCGATTAGTGCTCGGGCTAATCGATCGGGTAGAAGCTCGTAACAAGAGCAAGCATCGGAGAAAGTGTATGTACTCGTTCTCGAGTCGGGGAAGCACTTGTTGGCATTGGCGTCGGAAAGTAAAAGAAAGCAAGTAGTTTGGCGTTGGCTACTACTTCTTCCCTATGGGCCAGGTTCTGTTCTCGAAATAGCATAAGTGATCTGTGAAACCGGCGATGCTGCACCAATTAAGCGTATCATGTCGACTTTCGAATTCGGGACTTGACTATCCTTGAGATAGCAGTTCCCTAGTCAGAAAGCGGAGTCACTAGAACGATATGAGATACACGACGTCTCGATAAGCCAATCCCAATCCCTTCAACCCAACCTTTACCAAAAGGGGAAATCAGAACAACAATGACCCCGACTCGGATTCCAATAGGGATTCCAAAAGGGGAAACTGTAACAACAACGATCCCTTTTATTCAATTATGACAGCTGAGAGGAATTTGGGATGGCCCCGCTAGAGTTTCCAAAATGAATCGAATTGAACCCTATTGTTTTTTGACTATAAATTCCATAGTATCAATACAATAACCTTTGAGAAATTGTGAGAGCGGGAAGATGCAATCATTTAGATGGTGAAAATAGCCGTGGGAAAAGAGTTTTTTCGTACCTTTATTGGACCCACCCAAAAGCAACAGAAAGAGATTTTGTATTTGCATAGTACCTCTTTTTTCTCAGTTCCCTTATCCTTAGCGAAAAAGTAAAAAGAAAATGAAAGAGAGTTTGTATTTGCAAATGAAAATGAATATGGATCTAAATCCATTAGATAATCAATAAATAAGAATTGGAATAATAGAAAAATATCCTTCGCCCTTATCTCTTCATCATAAATCGGTTCCGTCACTTGTGGTATTCGTTTAGAATCTTGTTGACCCTACCGCTACTCCTATTTTCCTTATTTCTTTTCTACATAATTAATTAGAACTTTCTTGAAAGAATGGGGTTCTCTCTCGGGGCACCCTCTCTTCCTTTTTGAGAAAGATGGGCTTGTTTTTTCTCAATAAGTTCTATTGCTTTGACACATTAAGTATATAACATAATATATATAAGAAAAGTACTAAAGGCGAAGGCATTCTGTTGTACAGCTACTTTGGTATAGTTACAAAGGTAACCGGTAGGTGACTGTTGAATCGACGATGAAGTTCTGAAAGGGGAAATAGCTCATTGGTTAGAGTGCTGGTGCATGCACGCTAGAAGTCGCGGTTCGAACGCCGTTTTCCCCGCCTCGATCTTTCTTTCTTCCCGAGGTCATACCTCTGCCACTTTACCCTGAGTTTCACTAAGGCATATAACCCCATTCGGGTAAGAGGAGAAAGCGTGGGGAACATCTATTTATATGCGTGTTAGAATCAACAACATCTTTTGAAAGTAAATTACATCGATCCTCGGTGCTATGTACTCGTGTAAGTAAATCCGAGGATAGAACTAGAGCAAGTAAGCTCATCGCACTATCACGTCGATCAGAACTAGTCTGCCAAGCTTAAGTAGAAGTGAAAAGTAAGCAAGTTGTCATCTAGTGAGGGCTAAAAGACACAGAACATCCCCCTCTATTTGCCAATAGCTTCCACCTTCCTCTCTTTCATTTCATGTCGGTTCAGCCGAGCCAATAGATTCCATAGGCGGTCGATTATAGCTGTAGTAGCCTTTGATTAGGTCCTTTCAATAGACTTTCCGTAGCTATAATTGATAGACTTTCCGTAGCTCAAGATCGCTGATCGTTGATGCCCGCAGCTGTACTTACGGATGTACTTGTGAAAAGAGATAGAGCTGCCTCGCTATGACTCAAAGATGGTCAAAAGCTAATAGATGGGCCACAAAAGGTAGAGGAGAGGGGTAAGAAGAGTAGACTTACTACTGGATACAAGATAGGGTATACAGCTAAAAGGGTGAGATAGAGGAATGAAATGAGCCGTTGAAACGGTCCACGACCACAAGTATTGAGCTATAACCATAAAACTTGGGGAGTGCCTCAAGAAAATCCATTGAAATAGAAGACCCAGTTGTAATGGAAGACAAAGGTTGAAGAAGACCAGCAGGAAGGGTGTGCTCACTCTTGTTGAGTTGACACACATTACAGTGAAGAACAAACTTGGAGGGAGAAAAATAAACCAGAAGGGACCCATTGTTTCGTGCAAGTCGAACAATGATGGAAAAGCATCCAAAGATGTAGCCGACAGATGCCAACAACCCAAATGCACATATGCTAGTTAAGTTGAAACTCCTAAATTAAAGCGCAAGCAACAAAACAACTTTTGTCAAGGCGCAGAGCATTGAAGAAGAGTATAGCTCCACTAACCCAACTAGGGGCAATATGGTTCATTTTCCAAGAACACCACAACAAATGTCCCTACCACTGTTGCCAGTGAAGTGAAACGATGGCTACCCTCAACAAGCCTCTAGCTCTTATCCTAGGCCTGAACACTTTGAACCTCCAATTACCATACCATTGGTACTGAATACGACCACCACTCACACCTATTCCAGACCTTTAAACCCCCGACCACCTAGACCTCTAGTAGCAAAGCAACTAAAAGACCCAATCACAAAAATAACCTCTCTATCCCCCTCAAAACCTTGGCACAAACACTTGTTTCCAGCCACCTATGGCCTTCCTCACAGCTCAAAACATGATAATATTAGACCTAATCCTGCACCTCCACCACCACAACCAAGACCCAATTCATTACCAAATATCCAATTTTCCCAACCAATACTTTTGCCCTATGCTGGAAATTCCATGAAACCGAAGTGCCATTATATACTTACCTTAACCAACCGCTTCCAACTCAAAAGATGACCTGTACCAATACCGCAAGAACAAAGGCCGCAAAATCAATGTCAATATGGGCAGCAGATACATCAACCTCCTAGAGTTTCTTTTCCAATATTTGAAGGGCCAGGTCTTGGATACAAAAGTGTGAACATTACTTTTCAAGTGTACCAAGTTACGGATTGGTACAAGGTAGAACTTTCGCTATGCACCTTAGGGGGAGAGCTGAAAGCTGGTACAACAGTTTCTTAGTGAATAGGGGACAAGTATCTTGGCAAGAGTGAATTCAAGAGATTGTAGAGAGGTTTGAGGTAAGAAATGTGGTTGGTGTAGTTGATGAGTTTAATCACTTGAGGCAAAGAGGAAGCCTAGAAGAGTACAAGTCACACACAATTGGCAGAATTGAGGGCTGCCATGTTGAGGTGCAATCCCTATTACGATGACAACCTTTTTTGACAAAGTTTTCTTAGGGGTAAGGGTATTGTAAATAGAGATAGATATTTCGTCCGGCTCGAGAAACAATTCAGCAACCCCGCTCTTCCCTTTGCCTCTTCCACATCTATTTTGGAAACTTGATTCGATTGAGTTTGAAGCAAGGATCTAATCAGATAACGCTTTGTTCTCCAATGAATGGAGGTGTAATAATTTATTGAGATAGAGAAAGCCACATCTCGACTTTATTTAAACGAAAGAAAAGGTTAGTCCTGCTCCTAGACTTCCAATTCCAAGTAGTAGTAACGGAAAGGAACAGGTTTAGGAGAACATTTTATTTCTTTCTTATAGCGATCGCTGAAAGTCGGCCAATGCCCCGCTTCAATGAATGAAGGCCGATGGGCTCTGAAGTGGAGATGATGTTGTCGTGTCATTGCTCGTGATGTCTTCACCAGGATTTGACTTACCAATGTGAAAGGTACCGTGCGTTGGTTCTATCATCTTTCCTTCTTGTCGAAGAAAGATATGATGTTGGGAAGGGAAAGGGAGTAGAAACGTTTTCGTATCCTTGGAACTCCTATAGCAATCGATGTGGAAAAAGGCAACAGCCGAGAATACAAAGCAGAAAAAGCGAGTGAGATCTTGACTTTCTATTATCATACAACATAGAAGTATTTAATCAAATCAGAAAGAGCCCCGGATTTGACCAAAATGGCATAATTGAAAGCTCTCGTCTCATTCGCCGCCTAAGAAAAGGTACCGGGTTGCTCCGTGATGACGAATAAGCAACCCAGCCCAATCCTTGCTTTCATAGAAAAAGGTGAATTTACTCGAATATTTGTTCAATGACTCAATATTTAGTAATCAAATCATGCGTTTGTTAGATCATTTAGTGAGAAATAAAACAAGAATAAAGAGAGAGTCCTCACCTCAATATCGACAACAATGACATGGCAAGTGAAGTGAAGTATAAGCAAAGTAGAGCCCGGTTGATGTCAAACGTTTTCAAATCTTACCCACCATATCCATTCATGCACATTACTAGATGAAAAGTAAAAAATAAAGCAATGATGGTTTTTATCAGAGCCACTTTACAACCGGTTTAGCAACTTCTTCATGCCCCTACGAACGAAATATTTGGAGTTTGACAACTGGTTGACGCCGGTTGATACTCGAATGAATATATCGCTGGTAGATACTTGCTTTTCTAATGAGGTAGAAACTTTTGCATGTTAAGGTTTCCACTTCAAACCATCCAGATTTACACTTCAATTTCTCGTTGTTGACACGGTTTACACTTGACTTCAGTCAAATTGACACTTATGTATCTATCTAGGTGGGCGGGCACTTAACGAAACTCGGTGGACACAAACTATACAAAAGTCTTAATTAGGGTGTTTTTTCCGATCAACCCGAAACTCCTAACAGAACCGACCCGACTAGACCTTTTCCCAAGCAACTCCGAATCTTTGGAAAATCTGAATGAAATTCGATAAGAGAAATCAGAGCATGTTTCTAAATTTGTGATAACTACTTATCTATGAGTGAGAAATGCTTCATGCGAGCACCCTTGGCGGCCTGCTTTTGAGACAGGAGGCCATGCTCATATCTATGCTTTTCATCATTGGTCCGGTCTACTGTACCCCACCCCACAAGGTACATCTTCGACTACCGTGTTTCTTATCTTGACGCTATACATTCAGTTCGGTCAGTCCCAGAGACTTATCCTTGAGAAAAAGGTAATCCACCCATATTGGACTTTTCTTCACGGCCTCATGGATTCAATAACGAATTCTCTTCTTAGATACCGCCTGCTAATTCCGGGATTAGCTGTTCTCAATGACTGGTGGATGCCTCTTTTCTACCTTAGAAATCCTTTTTTATGTACCTTCTCCTCTCTACACCTTTTTCCGCCTCGCCGCCCAGAAAGACCTATAGAAGAAGGAAGAATTCAATCCAGATACTCCAAGCGCCATAACTATCGCACTTTCCAAGCAACCTGCATCGACCAGACCGAATGGATCAAGTCTCGTGCTCGGTGTCATCCTGGATCAATAATCTCGACACCACAAGATTTCAAGGATTTATAGCAGAGTAGCAATCACACACTCATTACAGCGTTGTCCCAAAAGAGGACTTATTACAATAAATATGGCTTAAGGCCATCTAATAACGATAACAGCGGAAGGCTTGGAAGATAAGTGAGTCCATCAACTCCATCGGCATCACCGAGTATAGAACCACGACCTAACACCTTACTCGCCGTCTAAAAGTTCAGAATCGTAACATCCCAAATTTTCCTATTTGGAATGTTTTACAATTATAGCTAAGCATCCTATGCATCCTGTTTGAATTTGATTGTCATTTGAAGTTTCAGAGCTATTTGAGTTTGAATTTGAATTCCAAACTTTGGCATGTGGGAAACAATTCAAAAACTAAGCCTGATAAATACTTGATCAAAGGTATGAGAGGAGCAAACATGACACTCCAAAAATATCAGAGGAAACAATGCCAAAAGTTTTGGGGTTCAAATCTGAATTTTATTTGAATTTGAAAAAATAGATTTTTATAAAGTTTGGATTTTGACTTTGGAAAAATGTTCAAATGAAAGGAATATTCCCTGATCATTTTGGTATATATATACCCTATATAAAATATTTATAGTTTAGGTTTTATTTTTGGTTTTGTTTTAATTAAAAAATAAAGAAAACCCTGGGGCGCCACCAACCCAGCCACCCAGCCCAGCCAGCCACCACCTCACCTCACCCCGCAGGCCTGCCCAAGCCAAGCCGCCCATTAAGGCCAACAGCCAGCCCAGTGACCGCCCGCGCCCCCCTCACCCGAACCCCTAGGCTTCGGCCACCCGACCTTTCGCGCCCCCCCTCTCTGACTCGTGGCCCCGCGCCCGTCTTCTTCCCCTCGCCCACGCCACGCTCATGGGAGATCCACCGATTCCCGACGCCCGATGCCCTTCGAATCATCCCGAGGCCCGGCTATAAAGCCGAGCCCTCCGCACCCCATTCCCCCTAGCGACTTGAACCCCTCTCCTCTCCCTCCCGAGCTCACCGGAGTTCGAGCTCGCCACCGCCAAAGTCGCCGCCGCCACCCTAGTCCACCCGACCACCCCGACCCCACCGAACCACTCCCGTGCTCCTCAAGATCTTCCCGACGACTCATGGAGCTCCCCGACTTCAAGCCCCGACGACTCTACGCCCGCCGCCGCCGTCCGAGTCCGTAAGCCGGAACACCCCCCGTCCGATCCCAAACGTGTGGCTACGATTAGAACCCCGAAGGGGTATGTTTTATTAGAAAACCGCCGGTCCGATCGGTTTTTATTTTAGTTTAGGTTTTATTATTAGGCGGTTCGTTTTAGTTAACCCTAGGCCCATTTAGCCTATCTAACATACAGGGGCACGCTTTAGGCCCATTAGGCCTTTTTCTTTTATTTGATTTTCTGTTTTAGCGAATAGTTTCAATTTTCAAAAATGTATATCTTTTATTCTGTTTAATATTTTTGAGTGATTTTTTTGTTGGATTGCAAATTTTATGTAGTTTCTGAAAAATATATATTTAGCTATGTTAAAACATTTAAAAATGCCTTAATATTGTTTTAGTCGAATAGCAAATCTGCTATAACTTTAGTTAGAAAAATTATTTTTGCATGATTCTTTTTGCCATCACTTTATTTTGACATTGCCAAACCCTAGAAATTAATTTGAGTATTTTAGGATTAATAAATAATTAATTTTAGACAGAATCCTATTAATCCTAATTAATTGATTAGTTCCTGTTTTCCTAATTAATTAATTAGTAAATTAATTTATTTTAACTTGTGATTAGTTATTCTAGGTTAGTTTCTGTCATTGCATTAGATGAACTTTTATTTATAATTAATAAAAGTTTTAAATTATTTTCTTAATAGAAATTGGATTAGGCCTAAAATGAGTTTTATAATAGCTTTTTAATTAATTCTTTTTGCACCTAATTGCTTAGTTAATCCTTTTCTGTTAAGTTAACCTAAAACCATGATTAGGTTATATTAGGAATTTTGTTATATAAAACTATTTTTTGCTATTGTTTGGTGTAGGAAAAACTTTGAATTGGTTTCTTTGAGTTTTTCTTTTGGATTTGGTTTTGATTGTTTTGTTGTGCTATGTTACCATTGTTATCTTGTGTGATCCTCTTGCTTTATGCTTATTGTGTTATTGTTTGTCTCGGTAGAGTTCCTTGAGTCTAAGCTTGCTACTACGACTCTTTAGCTTACGAGGATCATCAGCAAGGCAAGTTTTGATCATGTTATTTCTATACCTATGTTTTTGTGCATTTGTAGTTGTCACCACCCCACCATTGCATGCAGTAGTGAAATCTTGAAGTCATTAAACTTGAGTAGTATCATGTGGTAGGATGAACCAACCCCTTGTTACCATGACCCCGGACGTAGTAGTTATTTTGCTATGCTCAGAGACGGATTTGGGATGAGTGAAATTCATAAGCAAGATGTGAGAGTCAATGATGATGACAACCCATGGACTACAATGATCAAGATGGACTTCGAAAATCACTCTTGGGTGGAGGACGGTTGACGGGCACCTGGAGCACCAGTGGTGGCGGGATGCATGGAGAAGCGCCATGACATCCTGCGGAAAGCTTCACCCAGCCACGAAGAGAAGGATGGATGCCCCATGACCGAAAGCTTACATGCAGCCGCAAGCCATTATGGGCTCTGGCTGGGTTGACCTTGTAGTGAAGCTGGCTGGACGGTACTACGAGAAGTAGACGAACGGTAGGATTGGATGGGTACCGGCAAGTGGCAAGAAGAACTCTTTGGAAGACCCTGTTTATTCGTCCGTCTTCAAACACCATGAAGTGCGAAGACTTTAAAGGAGGGAATGATTCTTATGGGAAAGTCGCAAACCTCTGCAGAGTGTTATAACCTAATCGATTAGCCGTGTCCCCGGTTACGGACATTTGAGCCTCTGGACCTTGGAAGTATTCGGATATCTCAACACTAAAATTAATGGATTAATTTGATGGGTTTATGACTTAATAATAATTTGGGAACGAGATATTGGTTGGCGGAACCATCTCAATAACTACCAACAAATTGTAGTAATTTGCAAATAAGTCCTTTGTAGTAGGGTAAAATTGGCTTTTCGCAAAATGATGAAACTTAGAGCTCCACAGCCAAAATGCATATAGTGTTAGTAACTTTATTATTGTTAATCTTCTTGACTTGCCACTTATTCCAAAAGCTGACCTACATGGCTGCAACTATTATGTTGCGTAGATATATTCGATCAGAGTGAGGCTACGCCGCGCTTAGCGATTGCCCTTTGAGTCGGATGGACTCGCTTACCTTCGATGCTTCCGCAACATTTTAGTTTATTTCTCATGAGTTGGCCTTGAGCGAATTTATTCCCTTGTAATAAAGACTCTATATGAGAATCGATTAATGATATTCAGCTGTGATTGAACTTTGATTACTTTATCGATGTATCGTGAGTACCAAAGATGATCTTGGGATGGAATGCATACGTAGATTTGACCGATTTTGGGTCAGGTCGCTACAAACAACATGAAAGTTGCAGCCCAAAACGGGTCACACATGGAATATGCTTGGCAATGTAACACATAGAGAAAATGAAGCAATAAGCCTATACTACATGCGATATGGCTGGTGGAAAAGCTCTACGGTTACATTTTGCATAAAGCTAATTTTTCCCTACCGCAAAGGAATAATTTTATTTAACTATCATGGTGGTTGTTAAACATTGAGAATGGTTGACAGCATCCTCAATCCCAATTAAATGAAAGTACTCATTAAAACCCAATAACATTAATTAGAAGTAACATGATGAGATTCACATGATATTCAAGTACTAGATACTCAAAACGTCCATAACCGGGGACACGGCTAATCATGATTAGTTTATACACTCTGCAGAGGTTTATGACTTTTCCCCACAAGACTCGATCGCCTCCGCTTGGTTCTCGTGACTACATGGTGTTTGAGAGACGGATGATCGAGACACGATCTTCGAAGCACCAGCACCTTACATGTGGGTAGACCGTACCAACCTACATCCCCTACATCAGCTAGCCTACCAGAAGAGTTCGCACAACTTACTCAGCTATGCGAGCCCATATTGGCTTGTGGCTGCACACGGAAGTTTCTAGTTTGAATAATCTTATGATCCCTTAGAGCACGGGTGGCGGTCCAAGAAATCTGAGCAAGTCTGATAGAAACCAGGTGCCTCAATCCACCCAGATGTGTGGTTAAGTTGCCACCTTAGATAAACCATTAATTAACAATCTCACATCTGTCATGGATATTCACTCACCCAATCCACGCTCATCGGCATAGCATGGCATAATAAGCAAACGAGAAGTAAATCCTGTGGTTTCATAAGTAAAACAGTAATAGGTACTACCTCAATCTACTTCCCATCCCACAATTTAAGTTGATCCTAAACATGCAAGTGTTTGAGGAATAGAGCTAATGCATAAAACTGGGTAGTAGAAAAGGTATGATCAAGTGTTACTTGCCTTGTCGACGATCCATGAAACCTAGAGACTCAAGTAACAAGCGGCGACTCCGGTGATCTAACGCAGACAAACAACAAGCATACAATAAGTACTCATCTAATGCACAGGAAAATCTCGAATAAAATATCTAACCAGAAAGTTCAACTTAAGAACCCTGGTTGCAAAAGAATCGAATCAAATAAAGCAACGAAAGTCGAATGTCAAAAGAAAACGACTCGGTTTTAGCAATTTGAAACTAGGTCAAATTTTATAGTGGCAAAACTTTGTTTAAGTGGATTAGTCGGAACGGCGGTTTCGAAACGAAACTCCAGGCGCTTGAATCACCTGATTTCGATAAACGAGCGAGAAATTAAACTGATTCGAAGATTGGATCGGAAATCAAAATCGGAAAATAACGGATTAAATCCGATTAAAAGAAAGACGATGAACGGTTAAACGAATGGACGTTCGTTAACAGAAACTAACCGGCGAACGCGTTCATTAAAACGAACGGATCGGTGAACGCTCACTAATTAACAAAACCGAATAATAAAAAACCAATCTAGGGTTTTAAAAACCGAACAACGAAAGAAAACCGGACGGGTTTTAAAACAAAACCGGACCGGGGGGGCGGTGGCTACCTCCGCGAGGTCGCCGGCGAGGCTCGGCTCCGCGGGTCGGGGGCTCGGCGGGCGGCGGGGGTGGGCGGCGGCGGCGGGTCGGCGACGGCGACGTCGGGCGGCGGCGGCACAAAGGCGGCGGCGGGCGGCTGGGTTGGGGTGGGGCGGCGCTGGGTTGAGGAGGAGAGGGGGGCGGCTTATAAGGAGGGGGTGCTGCCTTGGGGAGGGGCAACGGCGGCGGCGTGGCCGAGCCGGACTCGGTGGCGGCGGCGGGACTCCTCCCAGGCGGGGGAGCCGAGGGGAGGGGCGCTGGCTGGCGGCTTGGGCGGCTGGGCCCTTGGCCCAAAGGGCGCGGCGTTTTTTTTTTAAAACAAAACGAAACGGATTAAAATATATCTAAACGAACTCCAAATTAAAAAAATTAATTTTCCCGACTCTTAAAAATGAGTGAACAAAATGAACTTTAATACGGGCTAAAACGCATATTTTTAAAATACTCATTTCTTTCCCTAAAGCAAATAAACTTGAAAAAACAAAAATTGATTTATTTATTAAATCTTCATTTTTCCAAAATGTTGGGAAAGTCATATTATTCCCTCCCTTATTTTTTATTGGAAAATATATGAAGATAAATAAATAAACCAAATGATCCTATTTTCAAAATTTGAGAAAACCCAAATATGAAAATAATGAAATCTCCAACTCTCTCCGGGGTCCTTGAGTTGCGTGAAATTTTCTAGGATCGGAAAATGCAAGAAAATATGTTATGCATGATGACTTAATGTATAACATTCCAAATTGAAAATTTGGGATGTTACAAACCTACCCCTTAAGATGAATCTAGCCCTCGAGATTCGGGTTGGCTAGAAAATAGGTGAGCGTGGTCCTTGAGCAAATCTTCCTCTCTTTCCCTGTGTGGCTTCATCTTGATGTGGTGGCTCCATTGAACCTTGCAAAACTTGATAACCTTGCTGCGAGTAACTCTGCTGGCATAATCGAGAATCTTGACTGGTTTTTCCTCATATGTTAAATCATCCTTTAACTGAATTGCTTCGGTGGCACTTGTGTCTCTTAGCGGTATCTCGCTATCTCGGAGTGACATTTCTTGCTTGAGAAACATGGAATACATCATGAACTCGACAGTCCCTCCGCAATTCCAGCTTATAAGCAACTTCTCCCATGCGTTGCAAAATCTTATACGGTCCAACGAAACATGGTGCTAATTTTCCTTTAACTCCAAAACGCTTAACTCCTCAAGCGGGGATACTCTAAGATATACTCTGTCTCCAACTTCATATTCAATCGCTTTGCGCTTTGAATCCGCATAGCTCTTCGTGCGGACTGGGCTACCTTGAGCCTATCTCGAATCAATTTAACCTTCGCTCGACTCCTTAATCAAATCTGGTCCAAACAATCGGCGATCTCTAGTTTCGTCCCATGACAACGGTGTCCTGCATCTCCTTCCATCTGAGCCTCGAAGGTGCCATCTTCAAGCTGGTTTGGTAACTTTTGTTATAAGAAAATTCTGCATACGGCAAATTATCATCCCAACTAGATCCATAATCTAGTGCACAAGCTCTCAAAGATATCCTCCAAAATCTGATTGACTCTCTCAGTCTGTCCATCGGTCTGTGGGTGGAAAGCTGTACTGAATTCCAGTCTGGTTCCCAATGTTTCGTGCAACTGGTTCCAAAACTTTGAGGTAAATTGGGTTCCTCTATCCGATACGATACTCCTCGGAACTCCGTGTAAACACACAATTCTAGTCATGTATATCTTTGCCAACTTAGCACTGCTATAGGTGGTCTTGACTGGAATGAAATGAGCTACCTTCGTCAAGCGGTCGACTATAACCCAAATCGAGTCATATCCTGAACGAGTCTTTGGCAAACCTGTGATGAAATCCATGCCTAGTTTATCCCACTTCCATTCGGGTATCGGCAATGGTTGTAACAATCCTGCTGGCTTCTGGTGTTCTGCCTTTACTCTCTGACATACATCGCAAACTGCTACATATTCCGCAATATCCTTCTTCATTCCGTCCACCGGAAAGTATTCTTCAAATCCAGATACATCTTGGTATTTCTGGGTGAGTCGAATAGGGTGAATCATGGGCTTCTTGCAAAATCAACTTCCGATCTCCGGGTTATTTGGCACATAAACACGGTCCTCAAACCATAGGGTATCGTGCTCATCCTCACGAAATCCTTTAGCTTTTCCTTTGCTCATTTTCTCCTTTATAGAGGCAACTTCCTTATCCGCCTTTTGGGCTTCTCGATTTTGTTCATCGATGTAGACTGAATCTCCAATGCTGCTATATAGCCTCTCGGAACTATTTCCAAACATAGCTCTCAAGGTCCTCGGCTAACTCATTTGGTATTCCTCCCATCATTAGGGTATTGACGTGGCTCTTACGGCTCAATGCGCCTGCTACAACGTTAGCCTTTCCGGGTGATAATGCAATCTCATATCATAGTCCTTGATAAGCTCTAACCATCTCCTCCGCTCGAGATTTAATTCCTTCTGTGTGAAGATGTACTTCAAACTCTTGTGATCCGTGTACACTTCACAATGATTTCCTATGAGAAAATGTCTCCATGTTTTCAATGCATGCACAACGGCTGCTAATTCCAAATCATGTGTGGCATAATTTAACTCGTGAGGCTTAAGTTGTCGTGAAGCATACGAAACAACTCTTCCTTCCTGCATAAGCACTGCTCCAAGTCCTCGACGTGAAGCGTCGCAATACACCTCATAATCCTTGGTCTGATCCGGCAATATTAATACTGGTGAGGTAACCAATCTTTTCTTCAACTCCTTAAAACTTGCCTCGCAGTCCTCAAATCCATATGAATTTGGTATCCTTCTTCAACAATTCTGTCATAGGTTTTGCAATCCTTGAGAAATTCTCAATGAATCTTGGTAGTATCCTGCGAGTCCAAGGAAACTCGAATCTCTCCAACTGTCGTTGGTGCTTCCCATTTGGTTACGGTCTCAACCTTTGTGGGGTCAACTGCTATTCCTTCTCCGGATATAACATGTCCAAGAAATCCAACTTCTTTTAGCCAAAACTCACATTTGCTGAACTTGGCATATAACTGGTGTTCCCTTAGTTTCTCCAAAACCAATCGCAAATGTTCCTTATGTTCCTCTTCATTCTTCGAGAAAATCAAAATATCATCAATGAACATCACGACGAACTTATCCAAAAACTCCATAAACACTTTGTTCATCAGGTTCATGAAATAGGCTGGTGCGTTAGTTAGTACAAATGACATAACGGTATACTCATACAGTCCATATCTCGTGGTAAACGCTGTCTTAGGTATGTCCTGCTCCCGAATCTTCAACTGATGGTACCCTGATCGTAAGTCGATCTTGGAAAACACTTTAGCTCCTTGCAAACGATCAAACAGATCATTTATCATTGGTAGTGGGTACTTGTTCTTGATTGTTACTTCATTCAATCCACGATAATCAACAACCATCCTTAATGATCCATCCTTCTTCTCCACTAACAAGACGGGTGATCCCCAAGGTGAAGAACTTGGGCGATAAAACCTTTATCCAATAGTTCCTTAATCGCTTCTTGATTTCCGCCAAATCCTGTGCGGGCATCTTGTATGTTCGCTTTGATATTGGTCCTGTTCTCGGCAAAAGTTCGATCAAAACTCAATGTCTCTATCCGTGGCATTCACGGCAACTCTTAGGAAATACATCGAGAAATCCTTCACCTGGTACTTCTTCCCGCACAACCCCGATAAGCAATTTACTTGCACTCACCTCGGCTCGTGTCGTGATACGTACTTGATCCTTCTTCCTTCTGGTGTGGTGAGCAAAATTGACTTAGTGGTGCAATCTATGTTCCCTCCATACTTGATAACCAATCCATACCTAATATCACATCCAATCCTTGGGATTCCGAACTATTAGGTCCGAGGGAAAACATAGTGTCCAATCCTCAATGGCGATCGATCACACCATTTACTAGCCATGTATTCTGCTCGGGTGAGGTTACTAGCATGGGTGACCTAAGGGCTTGGGTCGGTAATTTGTACTTATCCACAAATCCCTTGATATGTATGAATGCGATGCACCAAGATCGAAAAGAACTACTGCAGTAAATGATTTAACCAGAAACTTACCGACATCGCATCGGGCTAATCTTCAACCTCCTCCACATCCATGTGGTTCACCTGTCCCCTGTTGAAAGGGTTTGGCTTCTTTCCGAGCTTCCATTGCCATTTCCATTCGCCTACGGACAGTCATTTGCATAATGTCCGATCTTGCGGCACTTAAAGCAAGTGATGTGACTCAGTCTACCTTGGATGGTGTTGACGGGTTGGTGCGGTTCTGTCCATTGCTTCCTCCATTCCGTTCCCATTCTTAGTGCCATTATGGTTGTGCGAATTACCTCCTCCATGGGTATGCTGAAACTGAACTCCTTGTTTAGGGGTATAACGAGGCTTCTGCTGAGCTCCAGAGTTATACTTTCCTGTCCATACTTCCTCTTGCGGTTCTCAATTTGCTGCTACTTTCCTTCAATCATGAGGGCTCGGTCTACCAACTGCTAGTAGTTATTGAAACTTGCTACCATCAACTGCATGCTGAACTCATCATTCAGTCCTTCCGAAACTTCTCCTGCTTAGCAGATCCGTAGCAACGTCATCCGGGGCATAACGTGCTAACTTACTAAAATCATCCACATCCGCCAACAGTCCTTCCTCCTTGGCGTAAGTTGAAACTCACGCTTCTTCATGGCCATAGCTCCTGCTGAAACATGGGCAGCGGAAAGCTTGCTGAAACCGATCCCATGTGACAAAGGTGTCTCTGTGGTAAGTGGCTGTAAAATTTTCCCACCATCTGCTGCGGGTCCTTCAAGCTGGTGTGCAGCAAACTTCATGTTTTCTCCATCATGCATCCTGCAGTGGTCAACTCCTTCCTATCTTGCGGAGCCAATCATCTGCTACAATCGGCTCGGTGCTCTTTGGAATACACCGGAGGATTCAGTCTAAGGAAACGAGTCAAGTGATCTGCGGTGGTGGTGGTGGTGGGTTGTTGTTGTTGTTGTTGCCTTGGTTACGCACCAATGTTTGAATCAAAGTGTTCTGCTGCTGAATCAACTGGGTGATCTCGGCGGAAACAAACCCGGGTCGCGTCTCGGAGGCATCTGATGGGTTTAGAAAAGACGAGTAATTAAGAATAGAATGAGATCTAAGGAGAAACACTACCCAAATGCACATGAGCAAATGCACACAAAATCACTTCATTCAAATCAACAAAGGGCTTACAACGATCTAACTATCGCAAAAGTGCGTGTACTATAATGTTTACATGGAGGTAATACTACTAATATGTGGGGGACTTCTACTAATTTGAACCGGTGGAAGACTCCATGATGTCTGCTCCAGCTTCGTCTTCAAAGTCGGGTTCACTTGGATCCGAATCGGTGTCGTCGATGATGATGTAGTTGCTTGGACAGCCGACATGCTTGCCTTCATTCTTGAGCGCCAACTTCTTCTTGAGTTCTTCGATCTCGTACTTAAGATCGTTATTGTGTCTTGTTAGAGCTACGATCTCGACCATGTAGTCCTTGCGTGTAGTCTTTAGTTCTTCTTCAAGTTCGATGATCCTTCCTTTGCATTCTTCAACTCTAACATATCATTGCACATCTGGTTCTCCTGGCGTCGAATGTGCTGGTTTAACTCCTGGATGAAAGCTGCAATGGATCTATCCTTCTTGGTGATGACTATCTCCCATTGTTCATCTCGGCGTCCGCAAATCTGGTAGATAGTGTCCTTGAGGTCTTCTTGATAAACTTCTCCAATGCGTCCCATGGTGATATGAGCTGCCATGCTCTTTCCTGCACTCAAGTGGGTGCAATCGAAAACACTATCTATAGGCTTGGTGATTGGGGCGAATGTCCTTCCCGGAACGTGAGCTTGAATCTTCCAGCGCTCCTCTTCAGGCAGAGTGGCGTTGAAAGTCCCGGTGAAACTTGGTAGTCCAATGTTCAGGTACTTGGTGACTTCCTTCAAGTGAAATCCAAAAGGTGTGCCTTCATCTGGTTGGGCGACTTGATCTTGGCGTCCTTCATCCTAAAAGAGTAGAAAAGATGAGGAGTTAGAAAATGGGAAGAGAGTAGTGATCTATGGCTTTAACTTAGTGGTCGTGTCCTACATCGCGTGTGCTCGATACCATCTCAGAGCGACCAGACCGAATGGATCAAGTCTCTGTGCTCGAGTGCCATCCTGGATCAAGAATCTTGACACCACACAAGATTGAAGGATTTATACCAGAGTAGCAATCACACACTCATTACAGCGTTGTCCCAAAAGATTACTTATTACAATAAATATGGCTTAAGGCCATCTAATAACGATAACAGCGGAAGGCTTGGAAGATAAGTGAGTCCATCAACTCCATCGGCATCACCGAGTATAGAACCACGACCTAACACCTTACTCATCGTCTGAAAAGTCGCAACATGAAAGTTGCAGCCCAAAACGGTCAGCACATGGAATATGCTGGCAATGTAACACATAGAGAAAATGAAGCAATAAGCCTATACTACATGCAGATATGGCTGGTGGAAAAGCTCTACGGTTACATTTTTGCATAAAGCTAATTTTTCCTAATGCAAAGGAATAATTTTATTTAACTATCATGGTGGTTGTTAAACATTGAGAATGGTTGACAGCATCCTCAATCCCAATTAAATGAAAGTACTCATTAAAACCCAATAAGATTAATTAGAAGTAACATGATGAGATTCACATGATATTCAAGTACTAGATACTCAAAACGTCCATAACCGGGGACACGGCTAATCATGATTAGTTTATACACTCTGCAGAGGTTTATGACTTTTCCCCACAAGACTCGATCGCCTCTGTTTGGTTCTTGCACTACATGGTGTTTGAGAGACGGATGATCGAGACACGATCTTTCGAAGCACCAGCACCTTACATGTGGGTAGACCGTACTAACCTACATCCCTACATCAGCTAGCCTACCCGTAAGAGTTTGCACAACTTACTCAGCTATGTCGAGCCCATATTGGCTTGTGGCTGCACACGGAAGTTTCTAGTTTGAATAATCTTATGATCCCTTAGAGCACAGGTGGCGGTCCAAGAAATACTGAGCAAGTCCTGATAGAAACCAGGTGCCTAAATCCACCCAGATGTGTGTTTAAGTTGCCACCTTAGATAAACCATTAATTAACAATCTCACATCTGTCATGGATATTCACTCACCCAATCCACGTCTCTTGGCATAGCATGGCATAATAAGCAAACGAGAAGTAACTCCCGGGTTTCATAAGTAAAACAGGTAATAGGTACTACCTCAATCTACTTCCCATCCCACAATTTAAGTTGATCCTAAACATGCAAGTGTTTGAGGAATAGAGCTATTGCATAAAACTGGGTAGTAGAAAAGGTATGATCAAGTGTTACTTGCCTTGCCGACGATCCATGAAACCTAGAGACTCAAGTAACAAGCGGCGCACTCCGGTGATCTAACGCAGACAAACAACAAGCATACAATAAGTACTCATCTAATGCATAGGAAAATCTCGAATAAAAGATCTAACCAAAAGTTCAACTTAAGAACCCTGGTTGCAAAAGAATCGAATCAAATAAAGCAACGAAAGTCGAATGTCAAAAGAAAACGACTCGGTTTTAGCAATTTGAAACTAGGTCAAATTTTACAGTGGCAAAACTTTGTTTAAGTGGATTAGTCGGAACGGCGGTTTCGAAACGAAACTCCAGGCGCTTGAATCACCTGATTCCGATAAACGAGCGAGAAATTAAAGTGATTCGAAGATTGGATCGGAAATCAAAATCGGAAAATAACGGATTAAATCCGATTAAAAGAAAGACGATGAACGGTTAAACGAACGGACGTTCGTTAACAGAAACTAACTGGCGAACGCGTTCATTAAAACGAACGGATCGGTGAACGTTCACTAATTAACAAAACCAAATAATAAAAAATAAAATAAACCAATCTAGGGTTTAAAAAACCGAACAACAAAAGAAAACCGGACGGGTTTAAAAACAAAACGGACCGGGGTGGTGGGTGGGGCGGGTCGGCGGCGGCGGCGGGTCGGCGACGGCGACGCGGGCGGCGGCGGCACAAGGGTGGCGGCGGCGGCTGGTTGGGGCGGCGGCGGCGCGGGTTGAGGAGGAGAGGGGGGCGGCTTATAAGGAGGGGGGTGCTGCCTTGGGGAGGGGGAACGGCGGCGGGCGGGCCGAGCCGGACTCGGTGGCGGCGGCGGGACTCCTCCCGGCGGGAGCGCGCGAGGGGAGGGCGCTGGGTCGGCGGCTTAATGGCTGGGCCCTTGGCCCAAAGGGGCGCGTTGTTTTTTTTTTTAAACAAAACTAAACGGATTAAAATAAATCTAAACGAACTCCAAATTAAACAAAATTAATTTTCCCGACTCTTAAAAATGAGTGAACAAAATGAACTTTAATACGGGCTAAAACGCATATTTTTAAAATACTCATTTCTTTCCCTAAAGCAAATAAACTTTGAAAAACTTAAAATTGATTTATTTATTAAATCTTCATTTTCCTAAATGTTGGGAAAGTCATATTATTCCCTCTCTTATTTTTTTTATTGGAAAAATATATGAAGATAAATAAATAAATCTAAATGATCCTATTTTCAAAATTTGAGAAAACCCAAATATGAAAATAATGAAATCTCCAACTCTCCGAGGGTCCTTGAGTTGCGTGAAATTTTCTAGGATCAGAAAATGCAAGAAAATATGTTATGCATGATGACTTAATGTATAACATTCCAAATTGAAAATTTGGGATTTTACACAACCCTCCAATGAAGAAAGTGCAATTGAAACAATCAAGAATGGAAAAATAATTAGACTCCCTCGTCAATTGTTTGGATTGGAATTAGGCTCCTCTACTCTAGTCGTCCTCTTATATTTCGGCAAGAGCTCAGCCTGTTCTGTGCCTTCCTTTATGAATCTATTAGTAGTTGCACTTTTCGACATATGCCTTTATTTAGGCATTGGTTGTAGACATCCTTCTCTTCAAGGAATTTCTGCCCGGTTCTCGATCAAGTGTTGGAAAACCGAATATGATGCTTTCTACTTCAGCAGAGGGTTGGCTGAAGCCGGACCATAGAATAGATACAAAGCGTGTTCTACATAGGAGTTCTTGTAGAACATGTTCCAATCAAACCCCTTTCCCTTCGTCTCCGGTTTTCAATACGAACAAGTGTCATCCTCTTCTCCCATCGTTTGGATGGAATACCCACGTGGAGCTGACCTTCACTTTTCGAGACAGGGCAAGCCGATAATTTGTAGCCTCCTGGTTGTTTTCTCGAAATTTCAGTAGAAGTGAAGCCCCAGAGGAGCTCCCTAAGGACTCTAGCTAAGACCTTTTGAGACCCTTGGTGACTCGCGTGGACTTATCCTCTCGGTAAGTCGAAGACCATATCGTCTGCGTGGCGTGCATAATAGAAGACTACGGCCCCATCCTCCGGACCATTACCCTTTCAAGCTTGGCATCCAATATATGGAGATAGCAGTGAATGAGGACAGGTTCAATCGGGCTTCCGAGCGGTATTCCTCGCTTATGGCACATGTAACTCTTACCTTTTCTATCTACGTGTGGTTTTCATCAAAATCTATTTTATCAACCTATGGACTCCTTTCAATGACAGAGTCTTTGGAGCAAATTGGTTCAGGATTCTAAGGTTAGAAAAGACTTACCACTCAAGGGAGGAACAGGATATGTGGAAGGCTATCCTGGTGGCTCAAGACTGACTGGTATACTGGACCAATCTATATTGAGCCATATTCATCAATTAAATCAGCAATTTGGCCTCACACAATGTATCCCTGTTTCACCGGGACGCTTAATCAACCCCGGAACACAAGAGAACCCTTCTTATCAAAGAGAATTGCGTATTAAGCAGATGAGAGAAATAGCCCTAAATATGTGCATCGAGTAATTCATTACCTTCTATTCGATCTCCAAGATCGCTCATCAAGTACATGATCAGATTCCTCTTTTTCTTGCAATTGCAAAGTGGTGGAAATTTTTGTATTTGGTCACCATGTCGTAGCTAATTGGCTCGCCTTGGAGCCATGCTACTTCTTCTTGTTCAAACAGGTTCTCGAGCAGCGATCAAATTGACTTCCCCTGCTTGAGCGTAATGCCCGCCTACGGTGTGGTGGAAAAAGCCTCGTTTTCTATTCCTTTTAAAGCTGCTGATGCGAGCTACCGAACAAACAAGATTAGTACAAAATCCACAACTAGCACTAGCTTTCGTGATTGCTTCTTTCTACCTTTCTCACTCCGTAATTGCTCCTTCTCCAAAATATCACTACGAACAAGATGAGCTAATAGAAAAAGTTAGGGCAACAGATGATAGCGACTCGCTGGACTCGAATCGGCATAGGCGGATTGGATCAAACGAAATTAGCCTTTCTTCCATCAACAGGAATCGCTTTGATTTCGCAGTTCAAGAGGATGGTGGGGGCAACCTCTCTACATTTGGGGGCCGTAGTCCAACCAACTAACTCTTCAAATAAAGAACTGATTACTCCACATCTATGAACCTATCATTCCCGCCCTTGCCCATTATTTCTTTTAGTATCATGCTAGGACTTTGCCTCTTTTTTGAGGAAAAATATGTAAGTAGAATCTCCTTTCTTTTAGAGGCGTCTTCCAAATCCAATTTAAGATCAATGAGGTCTTTCAGAGAGCCGCTGCTCTTTCCATTAAATTCTAGGATCTCTTCGATCCTATGCTTAAAAAGCAAGGTGTGAGCCCGTGACCCCTCGATCGCTCTCGAGTCAATCGCCCAAACCGGGTTATGAGCTCAACGAAAAAAAGTATTTTTAGAAATTGCTGCAGAACCGCCTTATGAAGCGTTAGCGTCGGCGTCGGCGCCATCTCTGATGGATATTTTTGCGCATCTCCAATAGCGCCTTGGCCCTATTTTTCTTCTTCGTCTATTGGGGAAGAAGAAGAGGTGGAGTAGCAAGCGGATCTCATCCCTCTGCGGACTTCCCGTACTCAAAGTGACTCGAGAGATTGCGCTTCTCTACTAATCGCATTCTGTTCAAGAATCGCTGTTTTCATGATCGAATGACGAAATAGATATCTGAACTGTATAGGATCATTATTTGGGATGGGATAAGTGATTCTTTTATAGGATTCCCATGGGATCGTAGAATCAACTAAGGATTGAATAGGTATTTGTGATCGATCAGCTTCAAAGATGACCAAGACTTTCTATCTGCATTCGAATAACCACACAATCAGGTTTTTGGTTCAACCCAAAATTGATCTTCTTCTTTCTTGAACGGAATTCTTTTTATTTGCAAAAGAATTGGTCAAAATGCCCCGATCTTCCATTGAGAATTATCGGAACAATGAGAATTCACATTTCTTAAATAGCTTCGTAAATAGCTCGCCATTTCTTCCGTTATCTCATAAATAAATAAATGATTGGTCTTTAAAAGAAGGAACGGCCTTTTGACGATCGGGAGAACCTATAAAATGAAGAGTGTTTCAGTAAACAAATCAGTGTCTTGTCTGAATCGAGAATAGCAATTTCATTTCTTGAACCACGGATATAGACTTTTAAATGGTGATCAGCTACCCGACGGCTGAGATGTGCATTCGTACAAATTAATTTAGTACAGACTATCGAAAGCATTGTTACTATGCGATTTGAGTTCCGGAGATACAGGTGGTAAGTTATGGGTAATGCGGGGGAACTTTAAGACGAGATAGAATACCTTATATGTGTCGCGACCGGTTTTTCCGGTATTAAATTCAGAAAATGGCCGTCGTGCTCATCAGCCCTAGGATTACTGTTAGCTGATGACGCATCAACTTGGTACAGAAAATCCAAGCAAAATTTTACAGGATATGTAATACAAGACCATTCTGGCCTGCGAGCACAACAAATGGTTTCTAGTGGTTGATGGAGGAAGCGGTTTGTGGATCATCAGGGGAACTCCATTTCCCACGGGAACAGCTGACCGGGTTAACTCCTATCTTCGCGAGGCTGCTATCACCATTGCTTAGTCTCGGGGCTGTCGTCGCGACACTCCTCTCCAAGCAAGAAATCTGGCCAAGACAATAGCCAGGGACAAGCCGGTGAGTACTTTGAATGTACTGCAAACATTACTAACACGGGTATAATATAAGTGATAGTCATGCCATGAAATATCCCATGATCACGCCTTCGGTCATATATAAAATGTTTTATGCATTCAAGCATGTTATTTATATGAGCATGAAATAATGAAGTGGAAATAAAATGTCATGATCGAGGCGTCTATGCGACACCACATAAAGGGTTTATAAAATAAATAACAAGCATGCCACGATCAAGGCGTCTGAGTGACACCACATAAAGGGCTTATAAAACAAATAACAAGCATGCCACAGTCGGGCGTCTGAGCGACACCACATAAAGGGCTTATAAAATAAATAACAAGCATGCCACAGTCCGGCGTTTGAGCTACACCACATAAAGGGCTTATAAATAAAATAACAAGCATGCCACAGTCGGGCGTCTGAGCGACACCACATAAATGGCTTATAAATAAAAACAGTGAATATCCTGGAGGTAGAACCGTCCCAGGGATACTCAACAATTCAAATAATATAAAGGGGTTAGTCCATAATAATAATCATCATAATTATAACAAGTCACGAATCATGAACCAAGTTCTGGTTTAGTAGTTTTCCTCCGAAGACTGACACTAAGACCGACACTTGACCCATCCCAGCCTGTAGTCCTGAACTATGGACACTGCTATTCGGGTAGGTTTAATCTCTGCAGAGAGTGTACTCTTTTACCCACGAGCAACGGATTCCTTTAGTCCATCGGGACTAATTCCGTTCTGATCTTTTAATTGAAAACACACCGACTTGCACACACCACTTAACTTACGGTGTCCGGAATCACCCACGACAGTTGTTAAGCAAAACTCTAAGTGGGGAGGCTACAACCTCGCGTAGCATGGGATCAAATTTATATCGCGCGCTCTAAGGGGTGGCCTCCCCTCTCGGTCTCAACCGGATACACCCATGCCCCCGGGCCAGGTGGCATGACTACCAGCTACAACCAAGTATCTTCCACCGTGGCCTCTCTCATGCGGTGTGTGCTTGAAAGGGGTCGACAATCGATCGAACGTACCACGCTTGCGGCAGGACAAGTGGTAGTACGGGCAAGAATGGGGTTTACTGGAACAAGACTCGATCTATGGTCGACTCAAGAGGTTTAAGCATTCCCTGCATGATTAGCATAACAAAATATTTCAAAACAACAGGATCACGCTCATTATACCTTACTATGCCATACAGGACATAACCGTCCCAACGAAGACCGGCGACAAGCTCACGCCTACCCAAGGCGGAGGCCTTCCCGGATTCCTTTCCGGTATGCATGTAAGGCACATGAGGATGATTACCATCATAGGTATATTCATTTCCAACAACAAGGAAATTCACAAATATGCATTCATACATATGATCTTATCACATGAAATAACGAGTCCTCCGAAATAAGGCGGTGTTATAAACATGTCATCTAACACAACAAAATTTATTATGCCGGGTTCAGAATGCTTGCCTTCACGTTTTGGAGGGGTGAGGTGCTCTCCAAAACTTTTGAAAGTTTTCTCCCCTCTCTTCAAAACCCTAATTGAAATATATTTGAATTAACACACATTTTTCAAAACAGCACAAAAAAAGTTGTCTGAAATTTTTGAAATAAATCTTAAAATAAACTAGACAATATTTTTGAGTGGTAGGAAAAAGAATCAACTCATTCGGAGTTTTATTTAAAAAGTTACAGCCAGTCAAAGTTTAGTCAAATCTGTTATTTAAAAAGAAACAGAAAAGAAAACGTTTCAATAAAACACGTACACGTCGAAAGCGTATTTTAGGTTTACGCTTCCACTTACTCCAGCGTGGACGGTACGCGAGTCACTGACAGTGGGCCCGCCTGGCCCACTGGTCAGGTTTGACTGGTCCACCTCCCCTCTTCTTCCTCTGTCCCGAGCGGAGGCGGGACTCCGGCGACCGTCGCCGGCGAACGGCGGGTCCTTGTGGGGAGCTGAGGGCGGGGATGGATCCGCGGATCTAGGGCGATCCTTCCGGTGGTTGCAGGGTTGTCGGAGGTGGAGGGATTCGCCGTCGACGAGCTTCGCGGCGGCCGGTGGTTTCGGGAGCGAAGTGAGTTTGTGGTTATGGTGGCTCTCCGCCGCACTGGGGTGCAGGTGGCACCGCAAGAAGGAGTGGAGTCGTTTGGTGGCGTTGGGAGGGCCGGGAGGCTCTGGTTGTGCCGAACGGAGCTGGAGGCGGCGGTGGCCGAACTGGCCGGAGTTGGTGAAGACGGCCTCTTCCCCCTCAATTGACGGCAACGGGGGCACTAGGAGGATGGTGTGATGCTGCCCTAGTGCTCGGATGGGCTCGGAGCTTCTTAAATAGGCACGTCAAGGCTGTTCCGCGGCGGTGGGGA
The DNA here is from genome assembly GCA_021605205.1 of Aegilops longissima. NCBI lineage: Eukaryota > Viridiplantae > Streptophyta > Magnoliopsida > Poales > Poaceae > Aegilops > Aegilops longissima. The sequence continues at coordinate 98,379 of JAHIAM010011790.1, forward strand.
TAAGATCACCGGCGACCGGCGTTCTGTAGCAGCAGGGGGAAGTGGCGGGGCTGAGGATGGTGGCAGGAGCTAGCGGACGAGCGGAGCACTGCTCCAGGGCGAGCTGGGGAGCGGGAGTGGCTCGGGCGGCGCCGACACGGTCGGGGCTTGCATGCGGCCGTCGACTAAGCCGCCACGGCCGTCCGGACGGTGGCGCTGTGGAGTGCCAGAGGTGGTCGGGGTGGCGTGGCGGTGCAGGGGGATACATGGCGTGCTAGCAGCTGTTGGCCAAGGTTCGGAACAGGTGCGGGGCGAGACGCGGCGGCTCGGGCGCACGTGTATAAAGCGACGCTCTGGCGCGCCAGAGCACGCCCGGACGTGTTCGATGAAATGCCGATTGCTGCTAGAGGTCGCGGGTGAGGCTGGCAAAAGACAGGGCTAGGGTAGGGTTAGTCAGAAGGAAAAAGGGCATGGTGGTTAGGTCAGGTGGCCAAGTTCATAATGAAAACTTCAAATCATGCCAAATCTGGCTATGCACTCAGGGTGTTTGTCAAAATGCCAAGGGCATCTAGGCAATACTTGGGGTGGCCAAATTCTCCAGATCAGGGTCTCTTTGGATGGACAAGAGGGTGGTGGGGTTAGTTTGACAAAAGAAGAAACTTGTTAGTGCAAGTTTTGCAAAACTTCAGATCTGGCCAGAAAGTAAATGGCATGTTGCAAGCAATTAGAATCATTCCATAGGTCCACTCTCCTGGACTTAAGGGTTTGGCAAGGAGGACTATTAGTAGAAAAAATGAATCATGGATCAAGGAGCAACTAAAAAGGTGGTTGCTGTACAAAACCTCAAGTTGGACCAGAATGGAAAAGAGGATGGTTTACTCAAATCTTTCAAAGAACATCACTAGGTTTTTGCACAAAGTTGATTTATATACTTCTGTTGACATCCCAAAATTTTGGTAGAAGTATTAAAGAAATATTTGAATAGGTTGTAGTGCAAAAATGCTCTCTGGACCAGATTTTAAGATAAGATGTAGAGCCAAAAATATCTAAAGAACAGAAGATATTTTTGCATAAAAGTGGTTTAAATACATCACATGACATCTCCAAATTTTGGAGGAATTTCTGAATGAATTTATAAAAGGGTTGTAGTACAAATGGAACCATAAAACTATGGGAAAACATTCTTCAAGAAAACAAAGATCGGGAAGAATATTTTATAATTAATTCTCCTGATAAAAGATAAGATTTTCTTGAGAGGGCAAACAAGTCCAATATCATAAATGAAAGGTTTTCATTTTAGGGAATAACTCCAAGATAACCAAGAAAAGAATGGTTGACAAAAAGGAAAGTTAAATTTCTTGGCAAGATTTTAATTAACAAAACAAAGTTAAATTTTTTTTGGGTGTCACAACACTACGCCCCCTTAAGAAAAATCTCGTCCTCGAGATTTGCTAGGGGTTGCTCTAATAAAAATAATCCGCATTAAAACAAAAAAAATGCTACAGTGAGAGGGCAATAAGTGGTGCAAAAAAAATACAGTGTGGGACATCTTGGCCATGCGTTGAAAAATCTACGGTTAGGAGCAAAAACGAGAGATTTCTACGCTGGATATAGATTTAGAATAAATTCTAAATCTCAGAATACGCTGGTCGCACCCGAGAGCACGGTGCTCTCTCTGGCTGACAGGTGGAATCGGGCCCACGGTCAGCCTCTTCTCCTTCCTCCGGCTCTTTCTTCTTCCTTTCTCCCTTGCGCTTTCCCGCACTTTCTCCACCGGCAACGCCTAGCGCGTAGGGCATCTAGGCCGTACTACGGTAGTGCGCGGCGTGCTAGCTGCCGTGCAGCGTGCACTCACTTGCGGGCAGTGCGCTTTCAGATCGCTTGAGGATTCGCCTCGAACACCGGCGATCGGGCGACGAGGGCGCTGGTGGACCTCGCCCATCGTACACCGAGCTCGAGCTATAAACGGCCGAGGTATTCTCCTCCTTTTCCTCGCACTGGCCTTGCTCCTCCTTCTCCCTCCTTCTCCTCTGCTTCGTTGGCCGGAGCTCGAGGCGAGGCTCTAATGGCGGAGGTTGTGCCAGGCAGTACGTGATCGTCTTTGTGCGCGGAGGCTGGCAGCGGTCTTGGGGCTCTCCGTGCTCCTGTGTGCGATGATCCTTGATGATCGTCACGAGCCGCTGCTCGGGTGCTGGCTCTCCGTGGTGGCGGTGACCACGAGGAGTGGGTGGGGTGTGTCGGGTGCTAACTGTAGTTCGGAGGTGCTTAGTTAGATGCAACACAGTTGCAAATTTTTTGCAAACGGTGTATGTGTTCGTGTAATTGTGGTTGTGAGTCTGCTGCTGTGGTGCTGCGTGAAATAAATAATCTATGTCGCGAGAATATATATGCTGCAGCAACTCAGGGAATAGAAAACTCACTCCAGGATTATACCGCGAGAGAAAACCGTAATACACTAGAGTCAAACTGCAACAATAACTGAAACTAAACGATTTACTTGCCGCAGAAACTCGGGGTACTACGCATAGGTTACAACACATGAATAAATGTTACAGCAATAAATACAGCGGCGACGTCTAAAGTGAAAACGGTAACTGGACGGGGTCGCGAGAAAACGACTCTGGTACTGGGATACACTCTTCTTCTATCGGAGGAAGTGGATTGACCAGTCGATGAATGTGTCTCTCCTGGTCGGGCCTCAGTGATCTGCCGATGGTGATATGAGGATTTAAATCCGCAAGGCTCTGAAGATAACCCATCACGCGTTGGGTTAAACGTTCTTGAGCGATGACGTACTGGACAAGGTTGGCCAAGACTGGGTCTCTCTCAATACGTCCACTTGGAAAATATGTTACTCCTCCGGGTGCTGCACGGCTTGGAAAGTAATAATACCCTCGTTCGCTGGCATAGGGTACCGCGAATCGAAGGCGAGCAAGCGCTTCATACGCAGCAGCTTCTACGGCCATATGCGGGGTCGGCATAGATTTCCCTATGAAGGAGACCTCCGTTGGATCTTGGTTTGGGTTTACGGGAGGGATGTGTACTGCTGCCCAATATCTCGAGCTGGAAGGGGTGATTCTCGATTTGAACAGCTCGTACTGGGGTGGCTAGGTAGCGCCCATGCTACTGTAGGTAAAATCCCACAATATCTTGACAAAACAACCCGGGGTTGCATCGGGGTTCTCAGATAAATACTAGGGCTCGGCATGGCAGGAAAAGGCTGTGAGGAGAGTGCATAAGGCGAGGGATGCTTGCCAAGGTCACGCGGGGTCCTTATATTGCACCGGAGATGGGTCATTATACCGTGGTAAAAGGTAAAGAATTAGCCGGCTCAGCTTGGGGTCAAGCCACAGATACACACATCTCACTAAAGTGACGTATCACTGTGGGGGTTGTCGGGGCGGTTATTGGTAGCTACGCCAAGGATAGAGAAATCACACGCATGCTAATATATCCATGCAAGGCTACTATATAAAAGCAGAGGCACGATGGCAGGCTGCGTTACAAAGCGAGGATACTGGGACTCGACACTACTCGAGTGACTTAGTCTACGCCGTTTACATCCAAGCGGGCGTTCCTTGTGGATGTCGAGGCTTCTCCACGGTTCTCACCGTCCGAATTAGTGGAGAGGGTTGAGGGCTGCAGGCTCGGGGTAGTGATGATGACCATCGCGGGATTGTTGACCACAACCCGTTGGAGTGTGCTCCTGGGAGGCGAAGCACTTCGGGGTCATCAAAGCACCTTGGCCGACGGTGGGGCTGACCTCGTGGTCACGATCGGGTGTCCGAACAGCACGACTAGGTTGTCGGCGTTGTGCTCGATCTCTTCTCTCGCCGGGCTCGACGAACCAGCTCTCCACGAGCTGCGATCAGATCAATGGTGATTTGATCGAACAGTTCCTCTAGTGCACCTATATAGCGCACTAGGTGCAACAATGCAGGATCTGTCTCGTGATCTCCGTTGGCAACTTGGGGTGGTCTACCGTACCCTTCACGTTTGGGGTAGTAGTGGAACGAGCGACAGTTAACTCTGGGCGACAAGTGCCTGAGATGAACTATAGCCTCTCGAGCAGCTAGTTGGATGGCTTGTGGCTCAAAGGAAGTTGTCCTTCCGGTGAACCTGTAGGGGCGCTCGGGTGCTAGACCCCTACCATAGATGTGTACCGTGGCCTGAATTGACGGCTCTCACCACTCGGGGTGCTTGGTACACAACATATTCGGGGCTCTTCTAAGCATAGGCACGACGTGTGAGGTTTGCAGTATGGTCACAAAGCCTCCAAGGTTGGTTGTTGTGGTCTCATTGTGCCTGACGAGGCGGGCGTTGTGGCTTGGTTTGGGTAAGATCTTTGTGCTGTCTTTGGGTTGGGGCTAAGCGTGCCCTTTTTATAGAAAAAGGGGACGGAGTCTTCCTCGCACGCTATGCGAATGAGACACCTTGGGTGCTGGTCACTGGTGCGTGATCGACAGGCTAAGGTTATAGGTTTGGCACCGACTGCCAAAAGGTGTCGGGTCACTGTGTGGCTATCTTGCATGAGAAGCTTGGCTGGGGTTTGCTTATGCCTTGGTGGGTTGTTTGCCTAAGTTTATTGACCTGGCTAAGATAGGATTAGCCAATGGTCAGCCTGGCTCTGATAGCAAGTCTGTCGCGACCGGTTTTTCCGGGTATTAAATTCTAGAAAATGGCTGTCGTGCTCATCAGCCCCAGGATTACTGTTAGCTGATGAGGCATCAACTTGGTACAGAAAATCCAAGAAAAATTTTACAGGATATGTAGTACAAGACCATTCTGGCCTGCGAGCACAACTAATGGTTTCTAGTGGTTGATGGCGGAAGCGGTTTGTGGATCATCAGTGGAACTCCATTTCCCACGGGAATAGCTGACTAGGTTAACTCCTATCTTCGCGAGGCTGCTATCACCGTTGCTTAGTCTCAGGGCTGTCGTTGCGACGCTCCTCTCCAAGCAAGAAATCTGGCCAAGACAATAGCCAGGGACAAGCCAGTGAGTACTTTGAATGTACTCGCAAACATTACGAACACGGGTATAATATAAGTGATAGTCATGCACTGAAATATCCCATGATCACGCCTTCGGTCATAAATAAAAATGTTTTATGCATTCAAGCATGTTATTTATATGAGCATGAAATAATGAAGTGGAAATAAAATGTCGCAAACAGGCGTCTATGCGACACCACATAAAGGGCTTATAAAATAAATAACAAGCATGCCATAGTCGGGCGTCTGAGCGACACCACATAAAGGGCTTATAAAACAAATAACCAGCATGCCACGATCGAGGCGTCGGCGACACCACATAAAGGGCTTATAAAATAAATAACAAGCATGCCACGTCGAGGCGTCTGGCGACACCACATAAAGGGCTTATAAATAAAATAACAAGCATGCCACGATCGAGGCGTCGGCGACACCACATAAAGGGCTTATAAAATAAATAACAAACATGCCACGATCCGCGTTTGGCGACACTACATAAAGGGCTTATAAATAAAATAACGAGCATGCCATATCAGGCCTCAGCGACACCACATAAAGGGCTTATAAAATAAATAACAAGCATACCACGTCAGGCGTCTGGCGACACCACATAAAGGGCTTAGAAATAAAATAACAAGCATGCCCACGATCGAGGCGTCGAGCGACACCACATAAAGGGCTTATAAATAAAAACAGTGAATATCCAGGAGGTAGAACCATCCCAGGGATACTCAATAATTCAAATAATATAAAGGGGTTAGTCCATAATAATAATCATCATAATCATCACAAGTCACGAAACATGAACCAAGTTCTGGTTTAGTAGTTTTCCTCCGAAGACTGACACTAAGACCGACAGTTGACCATCCAGACTGTAGTCCTGAAATATGGACACTGCTATTCGGGTAGGTTTAATCTCTGCAGAGAGTGTACTCTTTTACCCACAAGCAACGGATTCCTTTAGTCCATCGGGACTAATTCCATTCTGATCTTTTAATTGAAAACACACGACTTGCACACACCAGCTTAACTTACGGTGTCCGGAATCACCCACGACACTTGTTAAGAAAAACTCTAAGTGGGAGGCTACAACCTCGCGTGGCATGGGATCAAATTTATATCGTGTGCTCTAAGGGGTGGCCTCCCCTCTCGGTCTCAACCGGATACACCCATGCCCCCGGACCAGGTGGCATGACTACCAGCTACAACCAGTATCTTCCACCGTGGCCTCTCTGTACGGTGTGTGCTTGAAAGGGGTCGACAACTGACTGAACCGTACCCTGCTTGCGGTAGGGACAAGTGGTAGTATGGGCAAGAATGGGGTTTACTGGAACAAGACTTGATCTATGGTCGACTCAGGAGGTTTAAGCATTCCCTGCATGATTAGCATAACAAAATATTTCAAAACAACAGGATCACCGCTCATTATACCTTACTATGCCATACGGGACATAACCGTCCCAACGAAGACCGGCGACAAGCTCACGCCTACCCAACGCAGAGGCCTTCCCGGATTCCATTCCGATATGCATGTAAGGCACATGAGGATGATTACCATCATAGGTATATTCATTTCCAACAGCAAGGAAATTCACAAATATGCATTCATACATATGATCATATCACATGAAATAACGAGTCCTCCGAAATAAGGCGGTGTTATAAACGTGTCATCTAACACACCAAAATTTATTATGCCGGGTTCAGAATGCTTGCCTTCACGTTGTGGAGGGGTGACGTGCTCTCCAAAACTTTTGAAAGTTTTCTCCCCTCTCTTCAAAACCCTAATTGAAATATATTTGAATTAACACACATTTTCAAAACAGCACAAAAAAGGTGTCTGAAATTTTGAAATAAATCTTAAAATAAACTAGACAATATTTTTGAGTGGTAGGAAATAGAATCAACTCATTCGAGTTTTATTTAAAAGTTACAGCCAGTCAAAGTTTAGTCAAATCTGTTATTTAAAAAAAAGAAGAAAAGCGTTTCAATAAAATACATTACACGCCGAAAAGCGTATTTTAGGTTTACGCTTGCACTTATTCCAGCGTGGGCCGATGCGAGTCAGCGATAGTGGGCCCGCCTGGCCCACTTGTCGTTTGATAGTCCACCTCCCTCTTCTTCCTCTGTCCCGGCGGAGGCGGGACTCGGCGGCCGTGGCCGCTGAACAGCGGGTCCTTGTGGGGAGCCGAGGCGGGGATGGATCCACGGATCTAGGGCGATCCTTCCCGTGGTTGCGAGGGTTGTTGGAGGTGGAGGATTCGCCGTCGACGAGCCAGGGCGGCCGGTGGTTTCGGGGCGAAGTGAGTTTGTGGTTATGGTGGCTCTCCGTCGCAGCTGGGGTGCAGGTGGCACCGCAAGAAGGAGTTGAGTCGTTTGGTATCGTTGGGAGGGCGGGGAGACTCTGGTTGTGCGAGCGGAGCTGGGAGGCAGCGGTGGCGAAGCTGGCTGGAGTTGGTGAAGACGGCCTCTTCCCCTCAATTGACGGCAACGGGGCACTAGGAGGATGGTGTGATGCTGCCCGGTGCTCGGATGGGCTCGGAGCTTCTTAAATAGGCACGTCAAAGGCGGTTCCGTGGCGGTGGGGATAAGATCGCCGCGGCGGCGTTGATAGCAACATGGGGGCGTGGCGGGGCTGAGGATGGCGGCAGGAGCTAGCGGACGGCGAACCTTGCTCGAGGCGGTGGCGGCAGGAGTGGCTCGGGCGGCGCCGACAAGGTCGGGGCCTGCATCGCCGTCAGCTAGCCGCCATGGCCGTCCGGACGGTGGCGCTGTGGAGTGCCAGAGGTGGTCGGGGTGGCGTGGCGGTGCAGGGGGATACGTGGCATGCTAGCAGTTGTTGGCCAAGGTTCGGAACGGGTGCGGGGCGAGACGCGGAGGCTCGGGCGCACGTGTGTGCCAAACGCACGCTCTGGCGCGCCCAGAGCACGCCCGGGACGTGTTCGATGAAATGCCGGTGCCTGCTAGAGGTCGCGGGTGAGGCTGGCAAAAGACAGGGCTAGGGTAGGGTTAGTCGGATGGAAAAGGTCACGGTGGTTAGGTCGGTGGCCAAGTTCATAATGAAAACTTGAAATCATGCCGTCTGGCTATGCACTGTGGTGTTTTCAAAATGCCAAGGGCATCTAGGCAATACTTGGGGTGGCCAAATTCTCCAGATCAGGGTCTCTTTGGATGGACAAGAGGGTGGTGGGGTTATTTTGACAAAAGAAGAAACTTGTTAGTGCAAGTTTTTGCAAAACTTCAGATCTGGCCGAAAGTAAATGGCATGTTGCAAGCAATTAGAATCATTCCATAGGTCCACTCTCCTGGACTTAAGGGTTTGGCAAGGAGGACTATCAGTAGAAAAAAGGAATCATGGATCAAGGAGCAACTAAAAAGGTGGTTGCTGTACAAAACCTCAAGCTGGACCAGAATGGAAAAGAGGATGGTTTACTCAAATCTTTCAAAGAACATCATTAGGTTTTTGCACAAAGTTGTTTATATACTCCTGTTGACATCCCAAAATTTTGGTAGAAGTATTAAAGAAATATTTGAATAGGTTGTAGTGCAAAAATGCTCTTTGGACCAGATTTTAAGATAAGGTGTAGAGCCCAAAATATCTAAAGAACAGAAGATATTTTTGCATAAAAGTGGTTTAAATACATCACATGACATCTCCAAATTTTGGAGGGATTTTTGAATGAATTTATAAAAGGGTTGTAGTACAAATGGGACCATAAAACTATGGGAGAACATTCTTCAAGAAAACAAAGATCAGGAAGAATATTTTATAATTAATTCTCCTGATAAAAGAGAAGATTTTCTTGAGAGGGCAAACAAGTACAATATCATAAATGAAAGGTTTTCATTTTAGGGAATAACCCCAAGATAACCAAGAGAAGAATGGTTAAGAAAAAGGAAAGTTAAATTTCCTGGCAAGATTTTAATTAACAAAACAAAGTTAATTTTTTTTGGGTGTCACAATATGGGAGTGGTTTAAGTGAGAGAATAGCTCCCTTACCAAACCAACTTAGCTATTTGCCATGTTTTTGACAAATGACCTAACTTTGATGTGAAGTGCCCGCTAGCCGGATCATTCTTAGAGCGATCGTGGTTACCAGAATTACGACCTTCCGTATAAGCGGCACTATTGTAACTTCGCTATGGGCCTCCTGCGTTCTCGAAAGAAATTGGCTTTTGAAGAAATTACTCTAGTTTACGCATTTTGTGGAAGCGGATTCAAAGAGCTCTATCGAGCAAGGAAGGAGTATACTATCTTGTAGCTGGATAAGCTAGATACCAAAACTTTGATAAAGATTGAGGCAACCCATTTGAGGAAGAACCGGACGGACCCCGTGGAGATGGCATAAACAATCCTTTGACGAACTTTCGGTTAACATAGAATCTATGAGTTTTTCTTCTAATTACTACTACTAACATTATTCATTACGGTATCTAAGAATTTATTAAGCTCATCCATAAGCACATGTACACATCTTGGATTTTACCGTCTTAAGATGGAAGAAGATTCGTTCTCCTACCCATTTCTAAGTTAAGCAAGAGATAACTCATAATTTGATATGCACTCCTTTTCGCATCTTGGGTCTTTGGAACCTGATGATAATTACTCACTCCTTCATCACGAGAAAGGATCTTGGCTATGAAAAAAATGGATCACTAGCTTGAGCAGCAAATTGAATGAAACTTTAAATCTGAATTAAACATTTCAGTCTGGTGTTAGTTATACCATTTAAGGGCATCATCTAAGTTTGAGACCTTTGGATACTTAAAGGCTGCAGCACATGCTAAGTGTTGGTGAGATTCTTTTTTCCGACATGAGGTTTTGTGCTTGAGGTTGAGGATGATCGGCAGAAAAGAGTAATAAACTTTTGACAAATCATGCTCATCAAAATGCAATACACCGAGCAGTAGATTCTACCACGGAAGTCCATGAATCTTTGGCAAATAGAATTGATAACCTTCATTATCGACGCAAGTCTTATTACAAAATCTTCATAACTAACCTGTTGCACCTGGTTTCATAATTTATTTAACAGTATTTTATAGCTACAAGCATTCTTAATACCTTTAGCGTTATTGAAGTAGCACTCCTCAATATGTCCGAGGCTTACGCCGGATTCACGCGAGCGAGTATTTGGTAAAGAAGCCTACACTCAACTAAACATTGGCGATTCTTTTCCGAAATCTCAAGAGCCTTTTGTTTATTTCAAACGCTTGAGACTGAAGCCCATTCAAAATATCACACATCTGCTTGTATTCTTTTTATGTAACTTTATATAGTAGTGGTTTAAGTCATGGGAAGTTAATAGCGAAAGTGATTCTAGATATCCCCGTGGTTTGCATAAGTAACCTCCTATCAGATCCGATAATGTATCAGGATCGACCCCTCTCTGCTGGTTGCCAATCCAAGGGTTTGCAAAGCATCGGAAGATTGAGTTTGATAGGGAGCAGATTTATGTTCAAATTGCACATAACATAACAAGAATTCTCTATATACCCTTGACCTTTCTTAAGAACCAGCTTTGGATCTTCTTTTGTTACTCCCCTATCTATTGATATATGTAGAACATTTCTTTCAATCATGAATTGGAGAAAGTATTTCTCGATATCATAATGACACTGAATTTTTTGTTTTCTCTTTTTGCTAGCACCTTTGGGCTAAACAACATCCTTAGTTGATTCTACCTTACTAGTAGTCTGCTTCCACCTTACCACTACGGTGCTTTGTATTGTAGAAACCTTGCTTGTTCTCGCACAGTTGAATTAAGTTGATCTATAAATCTAGCTGCCTTAAGCTGCGGATGATTCTGAAGAGTGTTGAATACCAAGCCTAGTACATGAATCATGATAGCCTCAAGCGTATAGATACCAAACATCTTAAGCATAGGTAAGCTACTTGGTAGGCAACCCTTTAGATATTGCTTAGCGTTAGGCTGATCTTTATTAATCAAGAACTTTACTATGTTAGGAGTTACTTTAAATAGATTATCCTCATCGAACTTCATTGTGCAATTTGCAATTTGATTCTGTAAATCTATTAATTCAGTATCGGAAAACACACCATTTTGATTCTTCTTTTCATTAATCAACAATTTTCTAACATCATCGATCGTATCAACATTAGAAGTCTTTTTCGTTTTGTCAATATCCAACGACTTAGCGTAGTAATCGTTCGAACGCCTTAATAATACATGCATTTTGCAAAGATTTCTCATTCTCAATGCTATCATCATATGTCTCGGAACAATAAAAATAGAACCTGCATACTTTTATTTGTTACCCTTACTAAACCGCATGATAAGGATACGAATATGACTGAAATAAACTACTAGAATATAAATATAAGGAAAGGTTCAGAATAAGTACTAATGCTCGTATAATACTTTTCCCCGGCGATGGTTTAAGCGGATTGAATTGTAACCAAGCATCCTGGGTTCTATACCCGATTCAATACTAGAGCATGCAGCCGATCCTGGATACATAACTATATAAAGTGTGCAGTTTTGGATCTTTATTGGTAGCCGATCTTTCATACGCCTCTCCACTCCCATGCCTTTCTTGGTCGGACCAACCCAACGGCGATTTCCGACAAGTCTTTCTGCTTAGAGCAAGAAGCGGAACCAAAATAAAGATTTCTTTATTTTCATGTATGGATAACCAATCCATTTTCCAATATAGTTGGGAGATTTTACCCAAGAAATGGGTACATAAAATGAAAAGATCGGAACATGGGAATAGATCTTATACCAATCTGACTACCCATTTCCATTGTTGTGCTTTCTAAAATGGCATACCTATACAAGGGTTCAAGTTTGATCGATATTTGCGGAGTGGATCATCCCTCCAGCGAAGATTTGAAATTATCCATAATTTCTGAGTACTTGGTATAACTCACGCATTAGTGTACAAACAAGTGCGAGCAAGTAACACGAATATCTTGGTAGTCAGTCTATTTCCATCAGCCGGCGGTGGGGGCGAGAAGTATGGGATATGTCGGTGTTTCTTCCATCAATCATCCGGTTTACGCTGTATATCAACAGATTATGGTTTGAGGGTCATCCACTAGGAAAAGACTTTCCTCTGAGTGGATATGTGGAAATGCGCTATGATGATCCGGAGAATCGTGTGGTTTTGAACCCATTGAGATGACCCAAGAATTTCGCTATTTCGATTTTGCTAGTCCTTGGGAACAGCATAGCGACGGATAATTCTGAATCTACATAGGTCTAGTCCAGGGACAAATCAATAGGAAATGCTATTTGCTTCTTAAGAAGAAGAACTTTTTGAAATGAAAGAGTTTCCACAGGCGTCGGATATCATTTCTTCAAATAAGGAAGAAGTGTTATCGAAGGATTTCCTTCCATTCTTCCTAGTATGGAAGAAGTAAAGAAAAGTATTGCGTCTAGATCTATCTGAAAGGGCACTGGTTTTTCTTTCGGTTTCATTGATAGCAGAAGAAATCGCTAGCTAGCGAACTGAAAACGCTTGCTTGCGCCCCACCCCACGGAAACTATTGCCTATGCTTGCTGCTCACTCGGTGTCGTGAGAAGGGTAGAAAAGATGGTCACTCCTTTTAGGAACATGGCGAGCCTTACTTACGACTATTGCACTTCACTCGCTGCTCATTCATTCACTTGCTCATGAACTCGCTGCTCGCGCGAGCGACTAGTCTCCTCCTTTCCTCCGCCGAAAGATGCTTAGCCGAAGCGGCGAAGGAGGGAGCTGGGAAGGCCGACGATGGCAATGAGGGGAAGCTGTCGTGAAGCTTTTCCCTTGCTTTACATAAATTATTATGAACTTACTAAATGACCTTATTTATTCTCCGAACGCTAGCAAATCTAATAGTTCCATCTGCTCTTCTTAACTTAAGAAAGAAGGCCGCCATCCTTCTTATTCAGGAACCCTTTGTTTGAGGAGGCGTATCACAGGAAGGGAGAGTGGCGGCGGTCAAAAGCGACAGATAAATAAATCTGTTGAAGGTTTTCTCGTGAGGTTGAATCCTGCCTCTCCCACTTGTTGTAGACTTAAGAGAAGAGAAAGTAGGCGGAAGCCTAGGAGGGCCAACCGAGCGAAGCTCTTTTTTTTGCCGTGCCATGAAGTGCAATTTTCTGTGTGCGTTTTAGAGAGGTTCTCGAAAAAAGGCGATCTATAGAGATTCCCCATCTATATCAATCGAGAATAGAAGCGAGTCGCTTCGGCGTCGGCTTGTAGTCTCTGCAGTCGTAATATCGCCTTGCGCCGCCATCATGCCTCCTTGGTTGGGACGAAGCCAAGCGAGACATCTGATAGAACGAAGCGCCCACCCAGCGGGAGGCTAAAACCTGTAGTTTTGAAGTTGCAAACTCCAGCTTCAAAGCTGGAGTGCTTTAGCCCTTTTTAAGCAAGAATCGCCGTCTTGGCGCCTTGCGCTCAAGAATCGCCGTCTTGAGCGATGGCGTTTTGTTGCTAAAGCAGAATCGTTTTCTTGCTTTGGGAAGGCTAGTTTGATCGAGGATTGGAGAGGAGGAGAGGTGGAATAAAAAGCTCGGGATGGATTTTGGAGTCTTTGTGCGTGCCGTGTCACGGTGAGAGTCGCATCGCGTCTGATGAGGAGGGGTTGCGTCTATCGTGTAGTGTGGTGGTTGGGCCTACCCACCCTATTTGTTCCATGATCTATGGGTCTCTGGAGCTACCCACTTTGATCAATTAGCCAAGATTTTGACGGATCTGAAATCACTGGTGCTCGATCTAGTGGTATTTTTATGGGGATTCTTTTTATCATTGTAGGATTCCTATTCAAGATTACTGCAGTTCCTTTTCGGCGGTAATTTGTAAGGCAGACGACCCCTATAGGTAGTAGGGTAGGGTGGGTGCTACCGCTTAGATAGCGGCCAATCCTCCTAACTGCTGTGGCCGGGCTTAGCGCGTGAAACTCATCACTACCTCGTAAGGCGTTGAGACCATAGCATGTTACACAAAAGCGCGCTTTCTCGAGTGTTGTCACACAGCTGCCCGACTAGAAGAGCTACTCGCTCGTAGTGTTGTCACACAAGATAAGCACGCCGCCCGCCTGCTGGCAGGCGAATTGAAGTTATCTTCCGGTCAACTGTCCACCCAGTCAAGTGCAAAAAACACGGTGGAATCACGCATAGCGCACGCTGCTGGTGTGCTTCCTGCTTACGAGGAAAGAAGAGCGACAAGGTTCAGATTTGACTGTTTGTAGCATGGGAGTTGATTACCCAAAAATCCCGGGAAAAAGAAAAGATATCTCGATAGCGAAAACCATAGGAGGTTGTATTGGCGAGATCCAAGGGTTCTGACAGCCCAAAAGAAAAACCGCTGGAAGTCGAGGACCTTTAGTACCGTGCGAACCAGCAGCCTTGGCATGGCGGCGACCATATGTCCCTTTCCTTTTTCCATTCAACCTACTTCTTAGCTTTATTCACGTCGGTCTAAAGGCAAAGCTTAAGTGGTTTGCCTACCTTACCCACTTGATGAAAGGGAGCGAACTTCGTTTCCTTGGCGGCTTTATGGATGGATTCGGTCGGAAAAACTCCTTCCTTTTGAAAAAATGGCGCTTTGCGTCTTCGCTTCGAGGTTAGGGTATAGGCCGTTTCGAGCAAGCTTCGCTTTTCTCGGCTTTCTACAACTTCGCTTTAGCTTCCAAAGGTGTCGGTGTACTAGAGTAAGGGTACCTAGTATCCCGAACTTCGTGCCGCAGGCGGTTATAACACCCAGCGGGCTTGCACTGGTGACCGCCAAGATCCTCCAGCGGCTCCTTTTGAGCCATTCAAGAGCAAAGTATTCAAGACCCGGCAAGAGGAGCTTGTCGGAAGGCCCTCGAGAGCACGAAGAAACAAACCCGGCAATAGGAGCTTCCGGGAAGGCTTGGTGGCGACAAGCTCCCAAGCGCGACAAAAATTCAGCAGCGGCAAAGCGCTTGCGCGCAAGCAACTCTCTTCATCTCCGCTCCAGCTCATCCGCCAGCGATAGCCATGGGGCTACTCCGAACGCAGCGTGTCAAAGGGCTGTGCAGCCAGCGGGGAGCAGCGATAGCGGCGGCGACAAGCTTACCATCGTGGCAAGCGGTGGTGCATTTGATCCTGTTGCCTTTGTTTTAGGTGAGCGAGGGGCGGGCATTATTAATCTTGTCCCTTGCCGTCGAGTTAGGTATAGATCACTGTACACCTTTGCAAAGCGGTGTACCAACCACTGTTTTTCCTATTTTACCCTTGTCTACTTGCCACCTGTGGTGACCCCTTGAGCCTATAAAAGGAGGACCAAGTGCAACGTAGAAAGGGTTCAGCTTCGTTCGGTTCGGTTCATTCGACACCTACGAGACTAGATACACTCAGGCTAGGTTTTGTAGCTCTCATTGCTCCCTAACAAGAACACAATACAATCAACCAAGCAGCAGTAGGAGTATTATCTCTCCGGAGAGCTCCGAAACTGGGTAAAACTGCTCGTGTGCATTGCTTGATCTGCTCTTCGTGCAATCTCCGCCCCCTCCGAACCACAAGGGACTCGGTCCGCCAGTCCCATAGGTGTTCGTGGGACACGATCAGCTTCCCGACATCTTTGCGCGCCCGGTAGAGGCGTCGAGGCTGTGTGAACCTGATCCAGCGGTCACGAGCAACTTCATCATCACCTTCATCAACATGGCACCAAGAAGAAGGCTTGGCGGCAGCAGAGAGCCGTCGCGTCAAACCCACCACCACCGGGCTGACGATTGGTGGGGAAGACGCTGGCGGAGGAACGGGCGTCGTCGAGAGAGCCCACGACGCTGCCAGGTCAAGGACAAAGCGGCGCAAGCTTGGCGTCCGAAACGCAGCGTCCGTCTCGGGAGGCTTGGGACGAACAGCGTCATGATGCTCGCAGCACCATCGCTCGTTGGATCAAGGCCAAGCTGGAGGATCCGAGGCCCTCGAGACCCGCATGCGCGCCGACATTCTGATGCGAAGGCGAGTCGATCGCTTGGGCGGGATGCTGCTCCTCTAACTTGGTTAGAAGTCCGAGCACATCCGTTCCTTGCTCCGCACGCCATTGCCACCCACCACTCCAGCGAAGACTTGGCGAGAGCTCAATTGCTTCTAGATTACCCTCAACGGCCGACAAAGGTCGGCGAATGGAAGGCCACCATCAAGTCTCATCGGCTTTGCTAACGGCGGCGTCCGCGGCAACCAAACACGTCACTGCCGCGGCACGGCGACAAAACGCGAGCCGGTGGCGGCAGACCTGCGAAGTGCCACCACCATGCACTCCCCTTCCGAAGCCAAGATCACCAGCTCCTCGGATCCACCTCGGACGGCGACTCCACCGCGTCGTCGGATCCTGAGCTTCGCCGTGATCAGCGCCAAGTTCTTAGGAGGCGGCAACAAGAAGGCGCTCGAACTGCGCCAGCGAAGAAAGCGGCGTCAATCCGACCAGCGTGCATAGGCCATTTGTCGACATGCAGCGCCGGGGGAACCGGTGACTTGCCGTCGCGATAGGTTGCCCTGCGTTCACTCGTGAGCTGCGGCAAGTCCGGTGGCCCGACAAGAAAAACTTCAAGCCAGATGTGCGAAGTATGATGGCAGGACACACCATCGGAGTTCCTTAGCATCTACACCATTGCGGTGCAGGCTGCGGGGAGCGAGGCGACAAGATCTCGCCAACTACTTCCGCTAGTACTCAAGCCAAATGTCGAGATCTTGGCTCATGCACTTGCCGGATAGTTCCATATCTTCTTGGGCATATTTGTGCCATCAGTTTGTCGGCGCCTTCACGGGCGGCCACAAGCCTCATGGCCAAGAGAGTGACCTTCACCTGCTCGCCCAGAAGGAAGGAGAGTCCCTGCGCAAGTTTATTCAGATATTCAGCCGTGTGCACTACAACATCGAGGCGTCCACCCTGCCGCGGTGATCAGCGCATTTCATCGAACGTCGCGGAACCGCAGGATGAGGGAGAGATGGCGATGTGCAAAGTAAAGGACGTCGGTGAGCTCACGCCTGGCCGACAAGTGTGCGCGTCTTGAGGAGGAGAAGACTCCCGGAGAGAACGTTATTCTGAGGATCTCGGCGGTGAGGAGACCGCCGGGCAAGGAAGAGCCAAGCAGAACAACAGAAAGAAGAAGAGCAAAGAGGTACTAGTTGTCGAGCAGTCCGGCAGCGGAGGTGGCGCCAAAAGGCAAAAGTTGGTGGCTCCGCGGTGAGGTTGCGCACGACACCGATCGCTAAGTATGTGACGCCGACAAGCAGGACAGCTCAACAAACAGTATTGTAAGATTCACCGCACCAAGGGCCATGATCTCCAGAGCTGCAAAAAAGTCGAGCAGCTTGTTTAAGCTGTAGAAGGTTGAGTACGGCCGAGACAAGGAGAAGGCCCAGGAAGGTGCGAGGGCAGCTAGCAAGAAGAGACCCGGCCGGGAGGGCGCTTGGGCAAGGCCAAGCAGCGGCAAGGAGATAGACCTCCCAGCGGCGCGATAAGGATGAAGGCGAAGATGATGATGAAGATATGGAAGATGATGAAGCTGATGAGCAGGAGTTTGAGAAGGCAACAGAGGTTCTTGCGTTGGCGGTGGTGCTCTCTGCATACCTCGCACCGCCAACTCAAACAATGGATGCGGAGGTTAATGCAGCACAACCATCCGTAGAGTCACGTAGACCTCACGAAGTGGTCCAGCACGCCTATCATCTTGATATTGAGGACCACCCGATCGCGTAATCTGCGGTCGGGTGTTTGCCGATGTTGGTCTCACCAACCATCCGCAACCTCAAGGTCACCAAGATGTTAGTTGGCGGCGGGCCGGCCTAAATCTGATCTCCACCGCAGTGCTCGAAGCTTCAAATCCCGACAATGAGCTCAAGAGATCGGTACTTTCAAGGAATCAACCCAGGAAGGAGCAAGCCCAAGGGAAGATCACACTGCGGTAACATTTGGCGTGAACTGAATTTCAGGGTGAGAGGGTCACATTTGGCGTCGCTGATTTCCCATTGCCCTACAATGGGATACTTGGTCGCCCCAGCACTTGCCAAGTTCATGGCAGCCTCTCATTCGACTACAACCTACTCAAGATGCCCGGCCCGATAAGCGTCATTTCTGTCCATGGCGACAAGAAGGATGCACTTATCTGCGCCGACAAGATTTACGGGATGCAGCAGCAGCGACGGATAGCAAATCACTTGCTGAAGCTCCCGGGGAAGAAGAACAACAAGTCCGGCAAGAGCTCGATGCCCACTCCGGCAAGCGCACCTCTTGGTGCTGCGCTACCGTCGAGGACGCACCATCGAGCTCCACCGGCAAGTGCAAGAAGATGATGGCAGCTCCGCGAAGACCAAGATGGTGTCCGTCAAGGAGGAAGGCCTTTGGTGGTACCTTCACCATCGATTGCCACGCTTGACCCTAAATAGGAAGGCGAGCTCGTTGCTTTCCTGCGGCGAATGTCGATGTGTTTGCATGGCAACCATCCGACATCCCGGTGTTCTGTGAAAGTAATTGAGCACCACCTAGCTGTCTGTCCTCACGCGCGGCCCGTCAAGCAAAAGTTAGGAAGCGTGCGGTGGGCGCCAAGAGTTCATAAGCGAAGAGATCAAGAAGTTGGAAGCAGCAGGACTTGTCGAGAGGTGCTCCATCCACGTGGTTGGCCAATCCGGTAGTTGTCGCATAAGGCAAATGGGAAATGGAGACTTTGTATTGACTTCACCGATGTTAATAAAGCTTGTCCCAAAGACCCATTTCCCTTGCCGCGTATCGACCAGATTGTTGACTCCACGGCTGGATGTGATTTGCTTTCATTTCTTGATGCATATTCAGGATATCATCAGATCTTCATGGCGAAGAGGATGAAGAAAACCGCATTCATTACACCATGTGGCACATCTTGTTTCATACGGATGCCTTTTGGTTTGAAGAATGCTGGTTCAACGTTTGCAAGAGTGGTCCACGAAGCTTTTGAGCCCCAAATGCGAAATGTAGAAGCATACATGGATGACATAGTGGTCAAGAGCAAGGACAAAGCAACTCTGGTTCAAGATTTGGATGAGACCTTTGCAAATCTGCATAAGATCAACCTCAAGCTCAATGCCGAGAAGTACATGTTTGGAGTTCCCTCGGCAAGCTTCTCGGGTTCTTCATATCTCGAGGGGGATTGAAGCCAACCCCGACAAGATTAAGGCCATTGAGCAGATTGAAGCACCAAAGCGCTTCAAGGATGTAAGAAGGCTTGCCCGTTGCGTGGCTGCTCTCAGCAGGTTTATCTCTAGGTCAGCTGGCAGGCCTGCCATTTTTCAAGATTTTGAAAAGGCAGGTCCAATGAAATGGACTCTGAAGCGGAGGCTGCGCTGCAGAGACTTGAAGAGGTACCTGTCCTCCACTCCAATACTTGTCGCACCTAAGCACAAGAGAAGTTGCTTGCTGTATATAGCGGCAACCAATCAAATGGTTAATCTGCGTTAGTAGTGGAAGGGAGGCGGATGATGGCCGAGCAACCGAGGCGGATGCATCCGGCGACAAGCTGGGGCTTCTACGTCAAGCTCTGGTCCCGACAAGAACGGATC
Source organism: Aegilops longissima (assembly GCA_021605205.1). Lineage (NCBI taxonomy): Eukaryota > Viridiplantae > Streptophyta > Magnoliopsida > Poales > Poaceae > Aegilops > Aegilops longissima. The sequence goes on from JAHIAM010011790.1 coordinate 117,865, forward strand.
TGCGAGGATTGCGAGAAGATCGAGAAAAGGATGGTGCAGCGCCCAGTCTATTTTGTCGACTCCCTTTGCAGGGGCTAGATCAAGGTACTACGGTGTGCAGAAGCTACTCTTGGCCTCCTCATGGCCTCGAGAAAGCTGCGCCATTACTTCCAAGCACACGAGATAACAGTTGTCACTCGCTTTCCGTTGAAGAGGATATTGCAGAATCCGAAGCAACAGTGCAGGATTGTCGAGTGGGCCTTTGGAACTGTCAAGCTTTGGCCTTAAGTTTGAAAGCACTTGAACTATCCAGAAGCGACCTTTGGCAGAGTTTATAGCAGAGTGGACGCCTTGACACAAGATGAAGAAATTCGAGACGAGCATCCCGTTAAGGAAGCAAGTAAAGAGTGGCTCATGTATTTTGATGGTGCCTTCTCGCTACAAAGCGCCGGTGCGGCGTGTTGCTTATCGCACCCACCGGAGAACACCTCAAGTACATAGTCCAAATGCACCTTCCCAAGGAGCAAGCAACAAATAATACTACAGATTATGAAGGTTTGCTTGCGGTCTCGAGATTGCAGTGGACCTTGGGATTAGGAAGCTTATTGTCGGGGTGACTCGCAGCTTGTCGTCCGCCAAATAAACAAAGATTATCGAGTCCATTGATGGAAGCCTACGTTGATGAAGTGAGAAAGCTAGAAGAGCACTTTGAAGGCCTCGCAAATGGAACATGTTCCAAGGGCTCGAGAATGACATTGCGATGGCTTTGTCAAAATGTGCTGCACTCAAGTTACTGTGGAACCAGAGGATTTTGTGCTAAGCTGACTCAACAAGCTGTAACACCATCAAGCTGGAAAGAGCAAGAAGAGAAAGTTGGTTTCGGTGACTACTTTCCGGCAGAGCTCCACAAGCCGCCGCCAAGAAGGTCCCCAAAATCAACGTAGAATAACGCCGAGGGCAGTCTGCTCCGACAAGCCCTAGGGTTTGTTTCATTGAAGCGCACGCCCCGACAAGTTTTGCTCCGGCAAGCTTGCCGGGATCATCAACTCCGGTCGAACCGCGAGTTCTTGCCGCATGAGCTGATGTTCCCCAGCGCGTAGATGTGCCTTTAGTCCTTGTTGTCGAGCCGCAAGCTCCAACATGGGCGCAGCAGATCATCCATTTCCTTGAGACGGAGAACTTCCCAAGAGCAAGAAGAAGCGGAAAGAGTAGCCCGGCAATAAGTATGTACCAGTTTGTTGACAACATCCCGTGACAGAAGAAGACTCAACGGTGTGAAATTGAAGTGTATTTGCGGGAAGATGGATGAAGGCTGTTGGCAGAGATTCACGGAGGCATATGTGGTCACCACATAGGCGCAAAGAGCACTTGCGGCAAAGCTTTCCGGCAAGGTTTCTTCGGCCGAAGCCCTCCGTGATGCAACCGCACAAGTAACCAAGTGGGAAGCATGCCGTTCCATTCAAAGCAGATACACCAGCCAGCTCAAGCTCTCCGGACAATCCCTTTATCCTGGCCATTTTCGATCCGGGGCTCGACATTCTCGGCCCCTTTCCCGAAGTTGTCGGGGCTTTGAGTACTTGTACGTCACAATCGACAAGTTCACAAAGTGGACGGAAGTGGAAGCGATGAGGAAGGTGACAGCACAGTCAGCGATCAAGTTCTTGGTGAATTGTTTGCCGCTTTGGGATACCTAATCGGATCATCACCGACAACGGCACACAATTCACGAGTCGCACCTTCATGCAAGACGCCCAAGATCTTGGCGCCAAGGTCTGCTTTGCTTCATTGCTCATCCGAGAAGCAGCGGTCAAGGCGAGAGAGGGCAAATGCTGAAGTGCTGCGAGGACTCAAGACCAGAACTTTTGACAAGCTGCACAAGTGCGGAAGAAAGCTGGATCGAGGAGCTGCCGGTGGTTCTTTGGTCGATCGAACGACGCCAAATCGAGCCACCGCAGACACCTTTTGCTATAGTATATGGAGCGAGAGGCAGTTCTTCCCACGGAACTTCGTGATCTGGTCACCTCGAGTGCTCGCTTATGACGAGTTGAGCAAGAGCAGCTGCGATAAGATGACGCGCTGCTCCTTGAGGAGGATAAATCTTGAGCTCCGTCACGAGCTGCTCGTTACCGACAAGCTTTTGCCGCTACCATAGACGCAAAGTTAGTGCGGAAGCTTTGAGGAAGGCGACCTTGTTCTTCGCGTTCAATCCGCCAAGAATTCTAACAAGTTGACCTTGAAGTGGGAAGGCCCTTATCGGGTGAAGCGAGTCACAAGGCCCAGCGCAGTCCGCTTTGAGACCGAAGATGGCGTTCGGTGAGCAACTCCTGGAATATAGAGCATCTTCGCAAGTTTTACCCATAGGGCGCGATTGTCGAGAACCGTTCGGCAACCACCCTTTGTACAAGTCTTGCCGCTGTTGCATGTAATCCTTTGTACAAAGCCGGGCGCAGACCCGTGCATCGATAAAGCTCATGTGTTGTGCACAACTTGTCAAATGCATGCTTTCATGATCCTTTATGCATGCGTTAACTAACATTTTGTGCAGCATCAACACCGGTAGCAATAACGAGCCACTAGGCTCCATAACTATTATTTTCTTCTTTCTTCTCAAAAGAAAGGAAGGTCCTTCGCCCACAAGTTAGCCGGGGAAGGAGAAGATAATGGTGTGGACCGCCAGTGTCGCCGAGGAAGTATCGCCATGCCGGGAAGCGAGCGACGGAAAAGCTAAGTTGCCAAAGTTTGAGCAATCAGTTTTGAGCAATCAGTTTTAAGTTTTAAGTTATCTTCCTCGAATGATAGTACTTTATATGGAAAACCTGCGAAGGAACCAACTCGCGGCTGGTTTGCCCTTACTTTGTTTCGAGTCCGCTCAATGACTTAAGTGAGCTGCAACCAGTTGCGATAAGGTTGCTTGTCGAGGCGGCATCGCCAACGAAAGCTTGACGTTCACTTTTCGGCCATGGCAAAGATGCCCGCGCCGACAAGTTCCCTAAAAGCGTAGGGTACAAACATACAAAGGAAGAAATCAAGTAGAGGAAATAACATTGCGATCGATTGCCTAAGATAGTGTATATTACAAAATGACTTGTCGCAGATCTAATAAATTGTTCTCCTGAACATGATCTGCAGCGACAAGGGAAAGATAAACTTGGCGGCCTAGTCTACGCGGTCGCCATCAACCCTCTTCACTCCGCTCACCCTGTCCACAATGGGTGCGACAAGGGCCTTGAGCGCTTCAACGTCAGCAGTTGGCGGCAGGGACTTGAGGACGTTGGCGAAGCTGATGCCTGGATTGCGGAAGGCCACCTTCATCAAGACCTTCTGAAGAGCCCCGGCACAGATTTGGCGCGACTCGTCGGCCAGCTGCTTTGGGATCTCCTCCGGAGCCGCTGGAGAGCCGCCCCACGCTCTTGAAGAACAGGCTGAGCTTGGCGCTGGGTTGGAGATGCTCGTCGGTGGGGTACCGAGATCCACCATCCCAGCTCCATCAGCTCCTTGTCGATGGCGGCGGCTGTATTGGCAAGGCCCTCGGTCCAAATCATCACGTTCTCCTTGAAGGTGTTGTGGGCGTTCAGTGGCGGTCGCCAAAGCAGCTCCTCGCTGGCCTTGATCTTCTCCAACAGGCCCGCTTCCCGCTCCTTGGCGCCGTCCAGCGTCTCCGTCGGTGGTGGACAACTTCAGCTCAAGATCCGCTTTGACATCCTTGGCGGCGTCGATCTCTTTGATCCTCTCGGTGAGATGGCCACTGCAACCGCCAAGAGTGTAGGCGTCCTTCTCGGCTTTCGTGCTTCAGCAAGGTGACCTCTCGCCGCTCTTCTAGAGGGTGGCTTCCAGCGTCACCCTCGTCTCCAGCTCCTTCTTGGCGGCCTCGGCTGCGGCAGCATCCTTTGCCTCCTTGAGAGCTCCGCCGATTGATTGCTCGTCTGCGCGGAAGATCTTCCTCATAACTGCCGAGGTTGATCTTCCGCTGCGCCACCACCCTCTTGGCTAGCTTCTTCGCCGCAAGCCTTTGCTGCTCTTCGACCTCGGCCTTCTCCAAGATGAAGGCCGTGCGCCTCAACAAGTTGCTCCCCGCTTCTGCCACGTCTCGGAGAGTTTCCTTGTTGGCGGCGCGGAGCTCTTTGGCGCTTTTTCCATCAGCTCCGCCCTCGCGACAAGTGCTTCCCTCGACTCCAGCTTAGCTTGGCGGGCGCGGTAGAGCGACAACAGCTTCTTCAGCTGCTCTTCCTCAGACTCACCACTGCTGCTGCTTGGCGCGTCAACCAACAACAGCCCAATGAGGCGAGCAGCTCCTCATCGAAGTCTCTCCTCGACCGGGCGCCACTGAGCTCGACGCCCATGGAAGCAGTGATGAAGACGTCGCCGCTGCCTTGAGATAGGCGCCGGGCTGGGACTCTTCGAGCCTGATGCTGCATCGGTGGCGGAGGGATCGGCGGTCAGCGAAGCGCCTGGCGCTCCTGCTGCCTCGGGGTCGTCGGTCGACCACCGGACCCCTCCCTCACCTCTGTGCTGCCAGCCTTGGCGGCCTGCTCGCCAGCAGACCCATCCGCGCCAGCCTCCTCCTCCATGTTGGCGGCGTCGTCATTGTTGCCTTGTCGTCCTCCTCGCCTGCAACCTCAGTCTCCATCATCTCTCCGGCAGATGGATCGATGATCGAAGAAGAAGAAAGAAGTCAAGCAAATGTTCAAAAGAAGAATGAAGAAAGGAACCCAAGGGAAATTTTCGTGCAAGGAGATTACTGCGATGGGGTCTATAGCGCATGTCTCCACCACGGAGGCTCGCTTGGCTGCTCCTTGGCGGAGAAGCATTCCTTGTCTGAGAGGCCTCCCTTGTCGGAGGCGCTACCTGCCGGAGAATTCTCCCTTGGCGAGGCGTGGTGAGGCATGTAACTCGGGAGTGACTTCCGGCCTCCTGATGAGGCTGCTCTGCTCCTACACAAATCAACAAGTCGATGTCGGCGAAGAAGGAGCACCCATGCACACCTCACCGTAAGAAATGAATCAAATACTTACGCCTGGGGGCTGTCTTGGGGCGGCTCGATGAAGGTTGCCGGATCCGCAGCGGGTCTCGAGACGTGCCTCACTGTCAGCCGCAGGAGATTAGTCTTCGATGACCACCACCGAGTCTTGGCCCTCTTCGATGCCCTCCGAGCCAGCCCTGAAAAGGAAAGAGCTCAGAATGAAGCAAACCAGATACAAAACGAAGCAATAAATTGAAGAAATACAAGTACTACAACAACAGATCTTACTCTTCTTCCTCTTCCTCGAGCCGAGAGCGGAGAAGTGACCCGCTCCACCTCCGGTGCACGAAAGCTGGAAGAGTGGGCTCCCTAGGACGCTTGGCGGGTGCAGAGTGGCGCTCCCAGCAATAGAACTTTGTCGTGGTGGAGTTGCGCAAGGCTGGCGAGGTGACTGTTGGCCCGGTTGCCGCCCGCCGCTTCTCCAGTCTTCCTGGAGGCGCCTTCTTGTCGGGGCGCAGGTTCCTCCAGCGGCAAGCTATCTGCGGAGGGAGGCGCCCGGCAGTCGCTCGGCTCGGCTTGAGCTCAACCTGCTCCACGCACGCGAGCTCTTCTCGGTCGGCAAGGCTTGCCGCCTCGGCTGCCTCTGCCGCCTCGACAGTGAACCCAAACCGCCCGTGGCGGCAGCCGCCTCCTCCAACTCTGTGGCGTCGCACCATCTCTTGCTCGGTGGTGTCGCGGTGAGCCACTTCTTCTCGTCAGCTGCTGGATCGGCACTTCTTCCAAATTGTCGAAGAACGGCTGCACGATGTCGCCGGCGAGCTCTCGCCAAGTTGGAATGATTCCATAGGAATCGCTGGCAACATCATCGCATGGATGCGGTCAGGCGACGAAGTTGTTGCACAAAGGGACGACTCCCCTCGGCAACATGAACCAGCAGGGGATGATCTGCATCGTGCTTGAACAGCTCCCGTAGCATGGCATCCAGCTCCAATACAGTGAAGTTCCAGTTGAGGCCCGGACGCAGCCTCATGATGTCCACCGTGTTTTGGAACTCCCAAGCAGGCCTCCTCCTCTCTGCAAGGGTGCAATGCTGGCGGCGAAGGAAGTCGCGCCAACAGCTCCTACGGTGAGTCCGGCTTGCGGAGGCGAAGATCCGGATCACAGCAATCTTCAACTTGGCATCCTCCGGCGCCAAGTTGCTCCAATCGTTGCCGCGTGATATGGGAGTTTGGCGCAGGGCAGTGAAAGGCTGTGGGTTCTCCTCTATAATCCAACACCAATCGGCCCTCCACTCCTCCCACTTGCTGCGCAGCTCTCCGTCAAGATATGCTTCCTTCTTGCCGATCCTGGAGATCCATGAAATCCCTCCGGCAAGCGGCTCTCCTCTCTCAACACGGGGCATGAAGTAATGGCGGAAAAGTGCTACACTTGGGTGGACTCCGACAAATTCTCGCAGAGGTGTGCGGAAACTGCCATGGTTGGGAGCGGCGTTGGGGGTGAAATCAAGAGGCGGAGGCCATATGTGTTCATGGCGTCGCAAAAGAATTCAGAAAAGGCGGGCAGAGCCCACAGAGAAGAAAAGCGCCAAGAAAGGGTACCCAACGGAAACCTTCTCGGATGTGGCGGAGGAGATCACTCTCCTGCAGCGGATGCGCCAGCGTCTCCATCGACTGTAAGAGAGTAATACAGCTCTCGCAGCTCCTTCGTACGAGCAGCGGGTGGCAATGGGGGCGGGGCGTCGCTTTCTTTGGACTTGAGAAGAAGGGGGGAGCGGTGGTTTTGAGATGTGACAGAATGGCAAGTGGGCGTCCTGCCCTGTTTCCCCTACTTATAAGGGGAGAGGGGCGGGCGTTCGCTTCCGACAAAGAAGGCCCCCACGATCTCTCCCACGCACGCCACGTTATCGCGTCGTTGTGTCTGTGGGAGACGTGGTGGGTCCGCAGCGATGTAACGTTCTCCAGTCGCGTGCCCGTGCACTATTTTGGGCCTGGCCCAACAGCGCTTCACCGCAAATGTTTGGCCCAGCCGGGGCTCTCTGCCGGTGTACTAGAGTAGGGGTACCCTAGTATCCCGAACTCGTGCACGGGCAGTTGCAGCACCTCATGGCGAGGAGGCTTACTGTGACCGCTAAGATCCTCCGCTGCTCCTTTGGAGCCATTCAAGAGCAAAGTATTCAAGACCCGGCAAGAGGAGCTTGCGGGAAGGCCACTCGAGGCACGAAGGAAACAAGACCCCGCAAGAGGAGCTTGCCGGAAGGCTTGGTGAGCGACAAGCTCCCAAGCGCGACAAGAATTCAGCCGCGGCAAAGCGCTTGCCGCGCAAGCAACTCTTCATCTCCACTCCAGCTCATCCACCAGCGCGGCCGTGGGGCTACTCCGAGCACGCTGCGTGTCAAAGGGCTGTGCAGCCGGCGGAAGCGGCGATAAGCAGCGACGACAAGCTTACCATCGTGGCAAACGGTGGTGCATTTGACGGTCCTGTTGCACTGTTTAGGCGGCAGGGACGAGCATTTATTAATCTTGTCCCTTGCCGAAAGTTAGGTATAGATCATCAGACACTTTGTACAAGCGGTGTACCAACCACTATTTTTCCAATTTTACCCTTGTCTACTTGCCACTGTGGTGACCCCTTGAGCCTATAAAAGGAGGCCCAAGTGCAAGCGTGAAAGGGTTCACCGTTCGGTTCATTCGACACATACGAGACTAGATACACTCAGTGCTAGGTTTTGTAGCTCTCATTGCTCCCTAGCAAGAACACAATACAATCAACCAAGCAGCAAGAGGAGTATTATCTCTCCTGAGAGCTCCAAGCTGGGTAAAACTGCTTCGTGTGCATTGCTTCGATCTGCTCTTCGTGCAATCTCCGCCCTCCTCCGAACCACAAGGGACTCGGTCCGCCAGTCTCATAGGTGTTCGTGGGACACGATCAGCTTCCCGACAAAGGCGACCAAATGACCTTCCGGAGTTGGAAGTATTCCTCGCCCCTACCCTAAGAAAGAAGTCACTATAAAACTACTTGCCTTCCGGTAGTACCAAAGGCAAAGCGGAGCCCGTGAAAATGAATATGTTTGCTCTCTTGAAAGAAGCCTGCCTATTGACTAATATTAGTCTTTAGAATGAAAGTAGCTATGAAGCCCAATCTACCGTCGATTCAAAAGGGGCATAGTCATATGGGTGGGGTGTTTGTGGGAGCTGCCTTGGATATGAGGAATTCCTCCAATCTAAAAAAAGAACAAAGAAAAAGTCCGTGATTTAAGATCTTTCTTTTCTATCAATAGATAGGAATGAGTGTTAGATTATAGGGTATAGGATCCATCTGCTCTCTCTCTCTATATTTTATTTGATGCAATTTAGAGAAAGAAGCGGTCATAATTAGAAAAAAAGAGAATTGGGAGATGATTCCAAAATAGATACATAGACATATAAAGTAAATGGATGTATATATTATTCCTATATATACCATCTATCTATGAAAAAAAGTAAGCGAGTTAGTTTTGGGTTCCCGAAGCCCCAAATGGATTGGATCGTTTACTACGCTTAGCGAAATGAAGGCCTCGCCCCTTACGAATGCTTCTCCGATCCTGAAGTTCTCGTGAAGAGAATAAGATGCAGCTCCCCTCCTCTTTCTTTTCCGC